>APFE031573245.1:17470-37748 GCA_000404065.3 Pinus taeda
GTTGCTGCTGTTGTGGTTGTTGATTATTATTATTTTCAGGCACCTTTACTTTTTCAGTGATTTCATCAAGAACTGCATATTCCTTGTTTTCATTTTCTTGTTTCTTTTCCTGCAACTGATTCTTATACAAGACCTTTTCATTGAATATTACATCTCTGCTCCTAATGATTTTGTGATTTTCATAATCATATAAGCGATAACCAAATCATTAACACCATATCCAATAAAGGTACATTTCTTTGACTTTGCTTCAAGATTTGTTCTATTTTCTTTATCAATATGAACAAAGGTCTCACAACCAAAAGGCTTTAAAATAGAGTAGTTTACCTTTTTACCTGTCCATGCTTCCTCTGGAACACCACCATCCAAGGAACTTGAAGGCCTCTGTTTATTAGATAAACAACAGTATCTACAGCATCTACCCAAAACTGTAAAGGCAATCCTGCATGCAATCTCATGCACCTTGCACGCTCCATGATTGTCCTATTCATCCTTTCTGACACACCATTTTCTTGTGGTGTTCTTGGAACTGTTTTTTGTCTGCGAATTCCATGTTCTGAACAGTACTTATCAAACTCTTTGCTGCAATATTCGCCTCCATTGTCTGATCTAAGACACTTCAATTTCTTTCCCGTCTCAATCTCAACCAAAGCTTTCCATTTCTTAAAAGTATCAAATACATCAGATTTATTCTTAATACAATAAATCCAAGTTTTTCTAGTTGCATCATCAATAAAAGTAACATAATAACGAGAGCCACCGAGAGATGATACCTGAGCAGGTCCCCATACATCTGTATGCACAAGCTCTAATTTTTCATTCTTCTTTTCTTTCCCAACTCTGAGAAATCTGACTCTCTTCTGTTTTCCATAAATGCAATTCTCACAGAAGTCCAAATCAACATTCTTCAAACCCGGCAACAAATTCCTTGAGTGAAGAATCTTCATCCCTTTTTCACTCATGTGTCCAAGCCTATGATGCCATAATGCTGCATCTGCTCCTTTGGAAGTTAAAGCATTAACAGAGTTAGAAATACCATTGCATAAATACAATGTACCAACCTTTTCGCCTTTTGCTATTACCAGGGCTCCTTTGGTGACCTTCCAAGCTTTATCTGTGAAAGTTGTCACACAACCTTCACCGCCTAACTGCCCTGTTGAAATCGGATTTTTCTTTAGATCTGGAACATGCCTTACCTCCTTTAGTAGCCATTGGTTTCCATTCTGCTGTTTTACAAGAACCTTACCCATTCCAACAATTTTACAGGGTTTATCATCACCCAAACGAACTTGTCCAAATTCTCCTTGAACATAGTCATGAAAGTATTTCTTATCAGGTGTGGCATGGAATGAGGCCCCTGAATCTACCACCCAGGAATCAGTAATATTTTCGAAAGAAAGAATCAAAGCATCTTGTAACACCTCACCTGTCACATTGGCTTCATGATTGTTTTCTTGCTGTGAATCTCCTTCTTTTCCCTTCCGAGATCTACAGTCTTTCTTTAGGTGTCCTTTCTTTCCGCATTTCCAGCACACTATCCCCGATCTGGACTTGGATCTGCCTTTCCTTGATTTACTGCGATATCCTGAGCTCTTTCCTCTTTCCATTTTTCTTCCTCTAGACTCTGCACTCAAAGCATTTCCCGATGTCTCACCGGAGCTTTTCCGTCGCATTTCCTCGCTAAGGATAGCACCGACAACATCATCAAACTTTAAAGTACTAGATCCAGAAGGAGTTACCAATGGCCATTACCAAACCATTCCAACTTTCTGGTAATGAGCAAAAGAATAACAGAGCTCTAACTTCATACTCAAAGTTTACCCCTACAGAACATAACTGACTTGTAACAGTATTAAAATCATTTAAATGATCTACAACAGATCCACCTTCCGACATCTTCATATTAAATAATCGTTTCATAAGAAATACCTTGTTTGAGGGCGAGGATTTTTCATATAGTTTCTCCAATGCCTTAATCAAACCCTCTGTCGTTGTTTCATTTGAAATGTTGAAGGCGACCGACGCTGCAAGGCACAGCCGTATTGTTCTGAGTGCCTTTCTATCGAGAAGGTTCCGTTCTTCATCTTCCATATTCGTCGGCTTCTTTGATTTTCTGCCCAATGGTAGGTATAGATCTTTCTGATACAGATAATCTTTCATCTGCATCTTCCACAGCGAGAAGTTTTGGCTGTTAAATTTCTTGACCCTAAACTTACCATTTTCCGCCAATGCTCCCACTCAAACTAGGAACCCTTCTTTCCTACGAGTTTATCAGCCAAATAGACCTTCGGCTCTGATACAAGTTGTTAGAATATTAAATATTACGGAGCAATGGAACACATAAAATATTGCAGAAATATAAACACAGAAAATGCACAAAACAAGAGAGACACAAATATACATGGTTCACCTAGTTTGGGCTACGTCCACCTCGAACAGCCAGTCCTTCCTTTCTATTATCCAACAAAAATGAAGAGACACAACCTACAGCAAATCCGTTGTAATATCCTCTGTCTTCTCTCACAATCTCACCTCTCTGTTTCTCGCTCACACAGAATACACATCTATCTCAAAGCCTCAAATACAATGCCCTCATACAAAGAGAGGGGTTGCCTTGTAGGGAAAAAAACCCTAAACTAAACATAAGTTCTACCGTCAGATCATCCGCCTAATGAATGGCCTAGATTGACTAGAAATTACTATACTTTTACAAGGCAATTTTATAGTTGTTTTTAGCTTCGGGGGCACAGCCGCCCCCCCCTAGACCCCCCCTGCAGCAAATATTTCCCCATTTTGAACTGGGGTTCAATGTGGCAATACTTTTGAATATAGAAGATAATTAGGCTCCACACCCAACATAGACAAAAGTAAGTCAATAAGGATTTGGTACAACTTCTGAGGGGATACAACCATAAGCATATGAAGACCTGGGATGAAAATATGCTATATATAGAACATTCTTACAATAGAGAAGCCCACACTTCTATAAGGAAGTCCCCAATTGAGACTTGTTTTTGGATATTTTCCACCTTCACCCTTGGATATTGCATATGGGAAATAAGGAGGGGTGAGGGAAAATCCTACAGGAGCTACTTTGAAGGCTGAAAAATTTATAGGGAAGATCGAGTGGATCCATCTATAGGTACAAGATACACTGTAGAAGTCACAAGAGAAATATAAAGATGGGCATGACCAACACAAAACATAGAAATTGTTCAAGATGGGAGATAGACTATGGCTAGAGTTGAATAAGGAGAGGTTGTGGGGGCCTGGTAAAAAAATCAACGCTCTGAGGTATGGTCCCTTTTAGATACTATAAAATATGGGTTATAATTCCTATCGACCCAATTTACCACTATATATGCGCATTTACTCAGTTGTGAATATAGAGCATTTGAAACTCTATGAGTCGTCCATGCTAGATCAAGAGGAGGAGCAAGTCCTACATTTTATAAAGGATTTGGCACTAGATGCTTAGGTATAGTTGAAAGATTATACAATTTTGCAGAAGAGGTCTATAACTATAATATAGGGGCAACATGACCCTTTTCATATCAGGTTAAAGGGATAAATTGACAACTTCTGAGCAAAGCTAAATGGTACACTAGAAAGAAGGTGGAGGAAAAAATTCCTCACCTCATTCAGTAAAATATTTTTGGGATAAAAATCGTCCCAAAATTGGGAGGTTCAATCCATATTGGGTCATTATATTGTTTTCCATCTATCTCTATGCATTTAGAGTGGAAAAATTGGAGGAATAAGCTCACAAGACCATTTTTACCAGCAGGACCCAGTTTGGCAAAAATGGGGTCTAAAAACTTCCTGGAGAGTTTTGAGGCATAAAAAGTTTTTTCTTTTATTAATATTTTTCATGAGATTCTACACTCAAGGATCTTTGCAGCAACGTATGAAGCACGTCAATCAGAGTACGTATGCAAGTGTTATGCCACTAAGAAGTTGGCATTCTTGTTGTGACACATATAATTCAGGAGGATGTCACGCTAGCCCCCATTATTCATGGATAAGGGGCTAGCTACATGTCTTTGATGTAAAATACTATAGAAGAGTCTATATTTTAACTCTAGTTAAGAGTTATTGTAGTCAAACTTAACCACTAGTAGGTTATCGGGTTGTGTTATAACTAGGTCACTAGGAGGGAGAGGCATTTCATTCTTTCAAGAGCATTTTGTTCCATAGTTGAACAAAGATAACTAGGGGAGATAAGACGTAGAGCACATAGAGTGGATATATGTATTGTACCATCGCACGAGCCAAAAACATTACTTCTTTGCACCTGCAACCTTATTTTCCAAACAAACAAAGAGAGTTAAGAGGATTCAACTTCCAGCTAGGTTTTCTCCTGAAATGGTTTCCTATAGAATATCTTGTGTCTTATGTGTGTTTCTGAGCTTATTTTATCATTCTCTATTTTTTATTCAGATGCAGGCACAAATTACATTTAAATTTACAGATGTAGAAGTTTAATAAAATTGTAATACTGTAAAAATTCAAAATTTTAATATGTTATTATCATATCCATTGTGAAAATTTGTCCACCGGAATATTCACGACAATTTATTTATCAATATCTCAATAGTTGGTTTCAAGATATGGCATGAAAACCCATGCTACCCTAACAAAGAACTCGGGGGGAAGAGGCTACAACAAAAATAATGTGAATGAGAGAGAGTTTCTCGCCTCTAGGCCAGTTAGCGTCAGGGGCCACAAAATGACTCAGAACCAAATAAAAAAATTTGTTGATTCTTACCAGTCAAACACACTCCCTCAGGTAAGACAAATGATAGAAACATAGGAAAAAGAAGCGAGTTAGCAGGTGGTGTATAATGAGGTAAAGTTGGAGGAATGTAAAACTTTCCTTCCAGACCATGGACATACCGAAGGTCATAGCTCCCAATACCAATAGACACTATATCTTGTTTGGATAGCAAAAACCATCTTAGTGAAAGCATTTTCATCATCTCTTACCAGGAAGGCCAAGTCAACAACTAAAATTCAGGATATTCTTGAGGAATTTCAGCTTATTTAGTGTCAGCTACAACAATAAAATGTCTGGTTTGCTCGCATTGAAAGACACATTCCATGTATTCCACAATCTGAGCTACCATGATCCATTTCCAAAGATCCAAAACCAATTGAGTCGTCAGATGATTAACATGTTTTACTGTTTAGTTATGTTTTTCAACTTTGATATGTATAGATTAAGAGTGAGTTGAAATGTTTTTTCTTTCATAGGGATGTAGTTAGTAGGAGGCATAAGGAAATTTAGGTTCATAGTGCTTTACTGGACATTCTCAAACTTTTTAGATTTTGGATGGCTTATAATGCAGTCAAATGACCAACAGGACCTAGTTCCCAATGGGCAAGTTGAGGCCATATGACCATGGATACTAATTTTGTGCCACTTGCCCATTTTTTAAAATGGAATGAAAAAGATCTTCCAAACTTACAAAAAAAAAATTATTATTTGGTTTATTGTCTAAAAAAAGAAGATATTAATTAATTTTATTCAAAGAAAAAAATATAATAGAAAAAATAAATTACATTGATCAAAACACTAACATAGAATGATCATTTGCCCACGGGGCTTTGGATTGACGGTGAATGGGTGCGTTGTTAAGGCACTCCTTGTGATAGGTCACCGGTTCAAATCCCCCGTGGGTACTTATGTTAGTCTTAACATAGAAAAAAAAAACACAGAATGATCATTTAATAATTTAATAACATCGAAACATTTTTAGATAAAATAAAATGGAAGAAAATCTTGTTTACATATACGAGAAGTGTTATAACTAGAATACAAATGTAGATATCAATTGTAAATATACTATACATTTAAGCAAAGATTTCAATATATTGTTTAGAAGATCTATAATTAGAATTTTATATAAAATTAACTTTAATTTTGTCTAAATTTTTATATAAATTGATCTTTATTTATACAATCTTTCTGTAAATTATAGACGCCTTAATAACATAATTGAAATTCAAGTCATCATTTTTCATCTTAGAATTCGGCATTACATGTGATAGATAAAGAGCACTCACACATATAGGTAGCTTAAATACATCAAAAAATAATTTTAATAAGAAAAAATAATATTATTTATGATGCAGGAGCATCCAGCTAGGGCACCATGACCAGGTGTTGGTCTCCACCAAGGTGGAAGGTTTTAACAATGATTGGTTTCTTTATGTTTAAAAAGTCAAAGTAGAAGGTAGGAATTTGTTTGTTTGTTGTTTTTTTTTCTTTCTTTTTTTCCTTTTGTTTGGTTCAGTTTCAGTTAGGGTCACTGTCTTGTCTGTCTTTGATAAACAATAGTTATATAATTGTTTCTTTCATTTTAGAAAAAATGAAAAACATGTCAAGCATGAAATCTTGTAATGCAAATAGAACTGAATGCATAAGCAGTTGCATAACTAATAGAATAGAAACTGAAAGTAACTACACACAGTTCAAGCAATTGTGAACAAATAATATAAAGGGAAGATTATAATTATTTCAAAAGGTTCAACGTACAAGTATCCATAATAAAAGGAGTAGACAATTTTACTCATTCGAATCCATCTATAACAGCAAACAACTTGAATAGCCAATATGGTGCATGCAGACTTTCTCTTTCATTTTCTTTTATGAAGGAACAAAACTCAAACAACAAGGACTGTACGTGAATTCCCAAAATGAGCGTTGGTAACCCATTAAGAGGAATCACGACCAAAACAAATAATTAAACTACAAGCAATTTGGATGAAATGAGCCAATGCACACATTAATAAAAGACAAAGAATAATTTCATCCATCCATCTGAAAAAACACTGGTATGTCTATCTATGTTTTGTAGTCGTTGAAGAAGCCACGAGTAACAACCACAGTATAGGCGTAGTTCTATTGTTTTCCTCTTTTAAATTATTAAAAGCAGTCAAGGAAACCGCATAATAATTCCAGGCACAGTTCAAGGGAGTCCAAACCGGAACGAGAGAAATAACAGTAGAGCAACCACATTTACAACAAAGATAACTTAAAGCAAACGAATTCTCTATAATTTCTTTCCATTATAAAATGAAATGCTTGTATATACATAACAGAGTCTCAACATAACCGTACAAGCGGTCACAAAGCCTAACGACCAACAAACCCTAGACAAGGGTTTTGGGACGGCTTACATTTAATACAAATTTACAAACACAAAGTAGTGAAACATAAGATAGATTGCATTAAATCGACCCATGATGCTTGACTACAGCAGAGGGACATCCACGAACAAGTATTGAGGAAATCAAACCATTAGAACCTACAGGCCCTAACTTTAAAAACAAAATTGATGACAGTGACAGAGCCTACCAAGCAAAAGCCAAGGTGACTACGCCAGAAATGCCCATTAGCAAACCCCCAACCTGTAAGTGAACCAGGACAAGATTGTGATCATAGTTGTCGACCATGAAAGGAAAAAGTAACGAGTAAGTTCATGCGCAGAGAGAGATTCTTTTCCTTACCTGGAGAGTTCGTAGCGCAGATAGAGTGCAGGCCATTGAGCCACAAAATCTCGAATACCGACTGAGAAAAGGAGCAAGTTCAGTTAGAGACAGAACAACAAAAGGAATAGAGTAAATCATGGACGAATGAAGTTACCTGAAGTGAAGTCAAAAACAGAAGAGTGCCATCACTTTGCAACCTGAATGCATGCACCAAACCATTGAGTTTAACCAGTAAAACGACCTCAGAACAAACAATGACCATGGAACGAAGTTAAGTCATGCAGCTGCATGAGAATTATAAACATATACTCACACAAGTGAACAAAATTACCATCCTATGCACAAAGAGCCAAGACCACAAGTTACCCAGGTAAATGCAAGTGCTATACTCTCAGGCAAAGTAGCGCTTGACCGACGTGCACATAGTCGTAGTGTAGCATCATACAAAGGCAACATAAGAATTATAGAGCAAACCCTCGACACGAAAGAAATGAAGAGCAGAAATGACCAAGCAACAATAGGAGGAAAGGTTTTGGTAAGAACAAAGGAGCAGGAAACGCAAAACAAGGCTCCAGTACAGTGACAATAACTACAGTCATAAATACCACCTTACCAAAGTCCAAAAATATCCGAATTTAAGTCACAAACCACAACTGTTTAATCCACAACTTAATCATTGTTTAAATCATTTAGCGGTGGTTAATTAAAATCTTTTTTGTCCAAAACCGCGTGGAGTTTGGGCTGGTCCCATCATAGTGGTATTAGAGCAGGATTTGGAATTGGCTTGAAAAATGGAGGTAGGAAGGTGAGGTTGTGGAAGAGGTGTTCAGAGGATAGCAGAGGAAGGATTGAGAGAGGAGATCAGGTTTCTTACTGCCTATTTGGAGGCATTTGAAGCAAGGAGAAGAGGAGATCTAGAGATAGGTGATGATAGTGAAGAGAAAGTTGTAGCAACAACAGATGGATTTGATGAAGAAGGACTAGAAATGAGGTTGTTGAGATCGGTCTTATTAGCAAGTAGCAAACCTAAACCAGAACTCCCAAATTATGACAGAAGCCTATCCACAGAGGCTCTGTTGGACTGGATCAGCGAGCTGGATAAGTATTTTGAGTGTGAAGAGGTCAGTGAAGACCGTAGAGTTAAGTTTGTTGCGACAAAGTTGAAGGGACACGCAGCCCTGTCATAGGACAGTGTCCAAATAGAGAGAAGGAGGTTGAACAAGTTGTCGATTAAGAAATGGTCCAGGATAGTGGCTAAGTTGAAAGGAATATTTGCCTAAGGATTACCAGATTGCACTACACAGGCAAGTGCAGAATTTGAAGTAGAAAGGGATGACAGTAAGGGAGTACATTGAAGAGTTTTATCGAGTTAACTTAAGGGTCGGTTATATAGAGGATACCCTGAGAAAATATCCAGGTATGTAAATGGTTTAAGGTTAGAAATCTTAGATGAAATTAGCAGTCTTTGTCTGAAAAACATTGAAGAAGCATATCAGAGTGCTATGAAAGCAGAGGAGAAAATCGCGAGAAAATAAAATGCCAGGAGAGGATGGGGAACTGGAAGAGGAAGAGGACAATCCTATGGTATAGGGTGAACTACTAGCAGTAGTGAATAAGGAAGCAGTTCTAAAGCTTTTGGAATAGCAGAAAAAGGTGACAGCACAAGAGGTGGTAGGCCATATCAGTGAGGCAGGGGAAATGGCCGAGGCAGAGGAGCTGGTTTTCAATGTTACAGGTGTCACAAGTGGGGACATAGATCTTTTTAATTCCCTGAGCCAGAACAAGCTGGACAGAGGGGTGGGTATCTCGCACAACCATAAGAAGCATAGGCACCTCCCCAAGAAGCAGAGAATGCGCCAGAAACAGGGGAAGCCCTAGTTTTTAACAAGGTGTTGTTGAAACCAGCCAAAGAAATAGCTAAACAAACTCAGTAGAAAGCTTTGTTTTAGACAATTTTTAAGTCACATGGTAAGTGTTGTAAGCTAATTATTGACAGTGGAAGTACAGATAACTTGGTGGCCACAGAGATGGTGGAAAACTTGGGTTGAAGAGGTTGAAACACCCCACCCCTTACAAAGTTTCATGGCTATAGAAAGGCCATCAGTTGCTGATAGATGAGAAATGTGAAGTGGAGTTTCATATCGGCAGATATAAGGATAAGGTCATTTGTGAAATAATGTCAATGGATGTATGTCACATACTGCTAGGTAGGCCATGGCAGTATGACAGGAAGGTGGTACATGATGGGAAGTCAAACTGTTATAAGTTTGTCAAAGATGGGATCAATCGTACGCTTGTGCGCATCAAAGATGAAGAGACAACGGGAACAAGTGAGACAAGAGTATTGTTGGTAAGCAAAAAACAGTTTCTGAAACAAGTTGAGGACAACAAGGTGAGCTATGTTGTTGTAAGAAGAGCAAAGAAGGTACTACTACACATAGAGGTGTTAGATTTGCCCATAGAAATTCAACAGATGCTGCAGGAGTTTACCGATATAGTGGTGGATGACTTGCCAGATAAACTACCAACAAAAGAAGTGTAAGTCATCATATTGACTTTATGCGCAGAGCAAGTTTGCCAAATAAGGTAGCATATCAAATAAGCCCCAAAGATAATGAGGAGATTATAAAGCAGGTGCAGGAATTGCTAGACAAAGCGTTGATAAGGGAGAGTTTGAGCCCTTGCACAGTTCCAACGGTTCTCACTACCAAGAAAGGAGGAGAATGGTGGATGTGCACAGACTCGAGGGCCATCAACAAGATCACCATTCGGTACAGGTTTCCACTGTCATGGATGAACGACATGATGGATTGCCTAAGTGGGGCAACATATTTTTCTAGGATAGATTTAAAGAGTGGGTATCATCAAATTTGAATTCGAGAGGGGGATAAGTGGAAGACAGCCTTCAAGACTAACGAGGGACTGTATGAGTGGCTGGTTATGCCATTCTGACTGAGCAATGCACCCAGTACCTTTATGTGGTTAATGAATGAAATGCTGAAAGAATACATCGGGAAGTTTGTGATAGTGTACCTGGACGACATATTAATTTTCAGCAAGACAAGGGAGGAACACTTTTGACATGTTCGAAAAGTGCTGGAAAAATTGCAGCAGAATAAGCTGCTGATAAATCTGAAAAAGTGTACTTTTCTACAAAAAGAGTTGGTGTATTTGGGCTTTATAATAGCAGAAAACGAGCTGAGGATGGGTTTGGAAAATACTGTAGCGATATTCAATTGGCCATCCCTGAAAGGCTTATTTGAGGTACGCAGTTTTCATGGGCGGGCGAGTTTTTACCAGAAATTTATAAGAAATTTTAGTGACATTTGTGCACCTATGTTGGACACTATCAAAAAGGCCAGTTAGCCTTTTTGATGGACTGATGCAGCAGAGACGAGTTTTTAGCTACTAAAGAAGAATATCACAAAGAGACCGATCCTGAGATTTCCATATTTTAAAAAGCTTTTTTAGGCTTGTTGTGATGCTAGCGGTATGGCTATTGGAGATGTACTTATCCAGGAGGATAAACTTGTTTCATTTTTCAGCGAGAATTTGAATGAAAGTAGGCAGAAATATTCATCCTACGATAAGGAATTCTATGTTGTTGTCCAAGCACTTGAGCATTGGAGACACTATTTGCTTGGGAATGAATTTGTTTTGTTCTCGGATAATTCTGTACTACAGTATGTGATGCAATAGCACAAGCTGAATCACAAACATGCCAAGTGGGTGGAATATTTGCAGAGTTTCACCTTTTTGTTGAAACACATTAGCGGGTAGGCCAATAAGGTGGCGGACGCATTGAGTAGGAGGGCTTTACTCTTGTAGGAGAGTACTATACAAATGTTGGGTTTTGATCACTTAAAAGATCTATATCAAACTGACATAGATTTTAAGTAGGCTTACGAAGCGTGACAGAATCCTTTGGTGAGAGACAATAGTCCATTGTTGGACTATAACTTGCAGGAGAAACTATTGTTTAGAGGAGGACAGTTACGCATTCTTGACTACTCGATGAGAGAGAATATTATTTGGGAGAAGCACAGTGGAGATCTAGCCAGACATTTCGACATAGGTATGACACTAGAGCAGCTCAACCATTTTTACTTTTGGCCAAAAATGTGAAAGGATGTACAGCGATTTGTGACCAGATGTAAATTGTGCCAGTTAGTAAAAGGTCACAGTCAAAACACGGGACTTTATACACCATTGCTTGTTCCAAGTAGACCGTGGGACTCAGTCAGCTTCGACTTTGTCTTGGGTCTACCAAGGACGTAGGGAGTTATGACTCGGTGATGGTAGTAGTGGACCAATTTTTGAAGATGACACATTTCATCCCTTGCAGAAAAACGAGCGATGTCACTCACGTGGCCCACTTGTTCTTTACAGAGATTGTTAGGCTACATGGTTTGCCTAAGTCTATCCTCTCTGACAGGGATGTGAAGTTTACAGGGCACTTTTAGCCCACCTTATGGAAGAAGATGGATACGCAGTTGAGTTACAACTCTTCTTATCACCCGCAGACTGACAGACAAATAGAGGTGGTAAAAAGAAGTCTAGGGAACCTGCTACGAAGCTTGATTGGTGAGAATTTGCGGATGTGGGATCGAGTACTTGCCTAGGCAGAGTTTGCTTATAATGACTCGCCCAATCGCAGCACAAGTTGTAATCCTTTTTAGATCTTGTACGGCATGCATCCTCGCGGAGTGCATGAGTTGCGAGATCTAGGATATTAGGAAAGGCGAAGTGTAGATGGGGAAGATTTCGCTAACGCAATGAGAGATTTGCATAAGCGGGTGAAAATTAAATTGCAGGACAGTAGCTAAAAATATAAATAGCAAGCAGATTTGAAATGAAGGGAGGTGCAGTTTAATGTAGGAGAGGAAGTCCTCATGCATTTGCGCAAGGAGCACTTCCCTAGAGGTGCATACAACAAGTTGAATTACAAGAAGATAGGTCCCTACAAAGTTCTCTGGAAATTTTCAACGAATGCCTATGAGATACAACTGCCACCAGGGATAGGCATTTCACCCATCTTCAATGTAGTAGACCTATTTCCCTACACTGCTGGCCCAAAATAAGAAGGTAGAACCACACGGCTTACACAGGACACCCAAGATGGAAGTGAAATTTGGATGAGACAAATGCCTTATGTTCAGCCTCCCGAGATCGAGAGAATCCTCAACACTCAGGTGGCTAAACGAACTCGGCGGAAGGAGTATTTGCAATATCTGGTCAAGTGGAAGAACCATCCTATTGAGGATAGTTCGTGGCTTGATGCCAGGTAGATAGAGCAGGCGGGTTATTCCGTCAATAAGCTCATGGACCATAGTCATGATTTCTTTTACCCCAGGAGCCTGATGTAGGAGCATCCAGCTAGGGCACCATGACTGGGTGTTGGTCTCCACCAAGGCGGAAGGTTTTAACAATGATTGGTTTCTTTATGTTTAAAAAGTCAAAGTAGAAGGTAGGAATATTTTTATTTTATTTATTTATTTTTTTCAGTTTCAGTTAGGGTCACTGTCTTGTCTGCCTTTGATAAACAATAGTTATATAACTATTTCTTTCATTTTAGAAAAAATGACAAACATGTCAAGTATGAAATCTTGTAATGCAAATAGAACTAAATGCATAAGCAATTGCATAACTAATAGAATAGAAATTGAAAGTAACTACACACAGTTCAGGAAACTGTGAACAAATAGTATAAAGGGAAGATTATAATTCATTCAAAAGGTTCAGCATACAAGTATCCATAATAAAAAGAGCAGACAATTTTATTCATTTGAATCCATCTGTAACAACAATAATATTTCTTTATTTCCTAATCATTGAACAACTAGAATAGCCAATATGGTGCATGCATACTTTCTATTTCATTTTCTTTTCCAAAGGAAAAAAACTCAAACAACAAGGACTGTACGTAAATTCCTAGAAAGAGGGTCGGTAACCCATTAAGAGGAATCACAACCGAAACAGACAAGTAAATTGTAAGTAGTTCAGACGAAATGAGCCGATGCACACAGCAATAAAAGACATAGAATAATTTCATCCATCCATTTGAACAAACAGTGGTATGTCTATCTATGTTTTCGAGTCGTTGAAGAAACCACAAGTAACAACCATAGTACAAGCGTAGTTATATCATTTTCCTCTTTGAAATTATTAAAAGTAGTCAAGGAAACCGCACAAGAATTCCAGGCACAGTTTGAGGGAGTCCAAACCAAAACGAGAGAAATAATAGTCGAGCAACCACATTTAGAACAAAGGTAACTTAAAGCAAACAAATTCTCTGTAATTTCTTTCCATTATAAAATGAAATGCCTGTATATACATAACAAGGTCCGAACATAACCCTACAAGCAGTCACAAAGCCTAACGACCAATAAACCCTAAACAATGATTTTGGGATGACATCCATTTAATACAAATTTACAGACACAAAGTAGCAAAACACAAGAAAGACTGCATTAAATCGACCCATGACGCTTGACTACAGCAGAGGGACATCCACAAACAAGTATTGAGGAAATCGAACCATCAGAACCTACAAGCCCTAACTTTAAAAACAAAATTGATGACGGTGACAGAGCCTACCAAGCAAAAGCTGAGGTGACTACGGCAATACATGCCCATTAGCAAACCCCCAACCTGTAAGTGAACCAAGACAAAATTGTGAGCATAGTTGTCGACCATGAAAGGAAAAAGTAACGAGTAAGTTCATACATAGAGAGAGATCTTTTCCTTACCTAGAGGATTTCCAGTGCAGACAGAGCGTAGACCATTTAACCACAAAATCTTGGATACAGACTGAGACAAAGGAGCAAGTTCAGTTAGAGATAGAACAACAAAGGGAATAGAGTAAATCATGGACGGATGAAGTTACCTGAAGTGAAGTTGAAAACAGGAGAGTGCCACTGCTTTGCAACCTAAATGCATGCACCAAACCACTCAGTTTAACCAGCAAAACGACCTCAGAACAAACAACGACAATGGAATGAAGTTAAGTCAAGCAGTGGCATGAGAATTATAAACATATACTCACACAGGCGAACAAAATTACCATCCTGTGCATGAAGAGCCAAGACCACAAGTTACCCCGATAAATGCAGGTGCCATACTCTCAGGTAGAGTAGCCCTTGACCAGAACGCACATAGTTGCAGCGTAGCATCATACAAAGGCAGCATAAGAATTACAGAGCAAACCCTTGACACCGAAGAACCCAGTAGAAATGACCAAGCAACAATAGGAGGAAAGGTTTTGGTAAGAATCAAGGAGTGGAAAACGCAAACCAAGGCGCCAGTATAGCGACAATAACTACAGTCATAAATAGAACCTTACCAAAGTCCAAATATATCCAAAGTTAAGTCACAAACCACAACTGTTTAATCCACATCTTAACCATTGTTTAAATCATTTAATCTGTGGTTAATATAATATTGTGTTAATTAAAATCTTTGTTGTGTAGAACCGTGCGGAGTTTGGGCTGGTCCCATCAATTTACATAGCATTAAAACAAACTATATCTTCCAAAAAGTACATTAGTTTTTCTTTAGCATCTTTCTTACGATATTTCTTTCTCCTCACACTTCTCATTTGGTTTTTTATTCCACATTTTAACTTATTTTTCCTTCCAAACATTACTCAACATAAAAATTTCAAATTGTTGACATTATTTACGCACAAATTCCTTTACATGAAAATTCCAAACATTATTCAACATAAAATTTTCAAATTGTTGACATTGTTTACGCACAAATTCCTTTACATGAATATATTGAAATGGGCAAATTACTCTTGTCAATTTTATAAACTTGCATGATAAAAGGTATAATGAAACCATTCACCATTAAAATGATCTAAAATATTCCTCGTATAATTTTTATCTAATTTAGTCTAAAATTAATCAAAAAATAACAAAAAAAAATGGAGTGGATGTAAAGAATGTTATAGATACGAATGTAAAATATGATTAGATAAATAAATCTTAATTATAAAAGTTAAAAAAAATTAAAAAAAAATCTAACAGCGTGAATGATTAAAATGAAAATAATCCCGTGTCATAAGAACTAAATTCATTTTCCAAAGTACTTCCTAAAATGAAACATTTAGACTGATAAAAATACTTTCCTATCACATAATTAGGTAATAATTAGTGAAAGAAAAAAATGACTAACTAAATAATCCACAAATTAAAATATATGTTTCGAAAACAAAAAAACTCTCGTTACAAAAAAATGACTTTGGTTTTGTTGGAAAAATTGACATTTTGATTTTTTCATAGCGTTTTTTTGGTGAGATACTAACTTTTTGTCAACAAAATTATACTTAAATATAAAAATGAATTTTGTTGAAAAAAATGACATTTAGTTTTATTGAGAAAAATGACATTTTGTTTTTTGAAGATGTTTTTTTGCGAGATTATAACTCTTTGCCAACTAAATTATACTTCAATATAAATATGACTTTTGTTGAAAAAAAACGATATTTTGTTTTGCAAAATATTATACTTGAATATAAATATGAATTTGTTGGAAAAAAAAGATATTTTGCAATATGAATTTGTTGGAAAAAAAAGATATTTTGTTTTGCAAAGATTTTTTTGGGGTGAGATTATAACTTTTTGTAAACTATATCATACTTAAATATAAAAATGAATTCAATATTTAAAATATTCCAATTATACAAAATCAATCCTTTAAAATTAAATTTACCCAAATGATTTGCTTGCCTTGTGAATGCTCATTATGCTGTTTTGGGCCATATATGTCCCCTAAACTTATCGATTCAAAGTATTTATTTTCAGTCGCATTATCTCCTGAACTTAATTTGACGTATCATGGTAATGCTCTTCATACTGTTTTAGGCCATATATGTACCCTAAACTTACCGATTCCAAGAATTTATTTTGAGTCGCATGTATCTCCTGAACTTTTAGAATATTAGAGTGTGTCACCAAATTTAATTTTTTATTTTAATCTAAATTTTAATCTTCAACCAGAGGTATAGTCTTTGTTTCTTAAAAGGAGGAGCTTGGCCAATGGCGAGTACTTCCAGCCACACAATTACCCAAAACGTGCAGAAAGGAGGAGAAAATCGTTGGGTTGGGAGGCCAACTTGCCTTAGCAGTCGTGGTCAACTACGCTAGAGACATCACTGTCCATGCCCGTGTCTTAGCTGGACCACAGCCACGTCACTAGGTTTGGACGCATGAAGACAAATCACTAAGTTGAGTGGCAGTTGCCTTTCAAGGTGACGGAGCTCAATAAATTTTAAATTGTTCCTTTCACTCGAAAGGGAGCAACAAATGTGAAAGAGAGCAACAAATTGTTGAGTCGACGAATGAAAGGAAAATCTACCATTATCCTTTGATGTAAGCGATTTGTCTTTGTCTGTAGTTTTTGGTTTTTCTTTGGGAAAGTATGTCCATGACGGAAGGGGCACCCAGGGCTGCCACGCCTTTGCTCTAGTGACGACACAGTCACAATCGTTGAGTTTAACTGAGAACTTTCCGAGATGTTGTTCACCAACTCACGGTTGTAGTAACTTGTCGATTGCCTCCCAAGTAGGGTTAACTAATATTGTTAAACTCACAATAACTTTTCAAAAAAATCATATTATTTGTAAAATTATGAATTTTCATTTTTTATTTTTTATGGTTTATTTTTAAATATATTTGGATTTTTTAATTAAAGTAATATTAAATTTTTTATTATTAAAACTCAATACAACTACAAGGTCATGAAATCATTGGCTTTCCAATCTTTTTATTTATGAGTAATTTTTTAAGTGTAATAATATATATATTTATTGTTTGTTAAGTTTTTATGTTTTTCTAAGCTTAATTTGTGACTTGAGAAATTTAGACCTTGGGGCATCGAGGCCGTCAAATTCATTCGAGGATCGCCACACTAACCCTAAGCTCACTAGATTTTAACATATCTCCTCCCCCTACCACACACACAAGCATGTCTCCTCCTGCTAGCACGCGCGCAACAACCTCTATGAAACCTCGATGAGGTTCGCACTTGGCCTCGACCACACTACCCTAAGCTGACTAGATTTTAGCATGTCCTCTATGAGACTTCTATGAGGTTCGCACTCGGCTTCGGCCACACAACCCTAAGCTGACTAGATTTTAGCATGCCTCCTCCCCCTTGCACGGGCACAACAACCTCTATGAGACATTTATGAGGTTCGGACTCGGCCTCGACCACACTAACCCTAAGTTGACAAGATTTTAGCATTTCTCCTCCCCCTAGCATGAGCACAACAACCTCTATGAGGTTCGCACCCGGCCTCGGCCACACTAACCCTAATCTGACTAGATTTTAGCATGTCTCCTCCCCCTAGCACGAATGCAACAACCTCAATGAGGTTTGATTCTAGGTCGCCTCCTTGCTAAAGAGGCACATCCTCAATTGGTTGTGATAGTAGAACTTGACTTTAATAATTAATAGTAAATACACATATATGAGATCATTTTCACCTTCATAATTACCATGATTTTTTATTTTTTTTGTAAGCTTGGTAGGACTACATCTTTATCATGCCCAACTTCTCACCCCCATAGGGGGATACCACACGATTAGAACCCAGGGCTTTTGGTTCGGTGAGACTTAGAACTTGAATTTAATAATTAATATTAAATAAACATATATGAGATCATTTTCACCTTCATAATTACCATGATTTTTTATTTTTTTTGTAAGTTTGGTAGGACTCCATCTTTATCATGTCCAACTTCTCACCCCGATAGGGGGATAGCACAAGATTTGAACCATTTCAGTGAGACTTTATTTCCATTATCATTACCAATTGAGCTACTCCAAAGAAACATAATTACTATGTTCTTAAAATATAAAATAACTTTTAAAAATAAAAATAAAATATTACATTTCAAAATAAAAATGAAAATATTATAATTAAGATTATTATAGTTTAAATTTTTATAAGTTATAAAAAATTTAAAATGTTTTTCATAACACTTTTTCAAACTAATAAATATCTTAAAAAAATTAATGAATAATTTTTAATAATTAAATTAATCATGGTTATTTTCATTATTACTTATCAATGGTTATACAAATAAAACACTAAAACAAAGCTCAATATGATGACACATTATTGAAATTATCCCAAATAATTATTTTGATAAATTAATAAACACTTAATTTAATGATTAATATTAATAAGTAATATCAAATAAGAATCTATATAAGGAAACCTCTGGTTGTAAATCGTTTTTGTTGTCACTATTTTTAACCTCTCGGAAAAAACCGTGTAAATAGTTTTAATGATTAGAATGGAAAGATTGTAATCAAACTATTGTCATATATATATATATACACGAGAGATGGCAAACATGAAAAATCTGCCACCACAAGTTATATATATATATATTCTCTCTTGCTTGTGTGGTCATCATTTTTGGCTTACCTCTGTTTTCTGTTTTGCTTGCGTGATTAAACTATGTCAAATGCATTGCTATGTTATTCATCTTGTGTGGTCATCATTTTTGGCTTACCTCTGTTTTCTGTTTTGCTTGCGTGATTAAACTATGTCAAATGCATTGCTATGTTATTCATCTCTCACCTGAGCCCTCACATGCTATCTCAAGTAGTAGTAAATTTTTTAAATTCGTTAACAATGCTGGAATTTATTAGTTCAGGGTTATTGCCTCAAACTTTGTTTTTGTTTTTGTTTGTTTGTTTTTTTTTTTTTTTTTTCCATTGGAAAAATCGTAATCTTTCATTAAGATTGAAAAATTACATGTTGTAGATGCCTTCCAGCATATGCTGTAAACCAATTTCAAAAATGGTGCTCACAGAGTATGCAATGATCCTTCATCACCACGCAGGATGTATGGATTCAAGAAATAACATGTGACACAGAAAAAAAAGAATTATGTACAAGTGGGGAAAAGTCAAACTTTTCGCCCTTTTTTCTTCTCAACTTTTTTCCAAACCCCCTGTGGTTCTGTTGAAGTTATAAGTGCTAGTGTTGTTTCAGCCACAGGATGTGGATTTTCCTTATCAAAATCTGACGATTCTGATATGTGTTGACGTTAATTTCTTCCCATATCCATAGTATCTGCTGAAATTACCCGTGCTATGTCTATATGTTCCTATGGATTTATGTCTTTCTCTGTTGGTTCTTTATTCATCTGATTAGTCTGGTTGAGGTTATCAAACTCCATCTCTTCTTCCTCCTCGTCATCTGAAGCAGGTGGGGGAAATTGCCATCCCTTTGCTTGCTTTTCTATTTTCTTCTTTCTGCGATTATCTTTTTTGGCTGTTGGACACTTGCTTTGAAGATGTCCTGTTTGTCGGCATATTCGGCATCTGAAAGCAGTGTTTTCATAGTCTAGAATCTTTTTCCATCTCCTCTGTTTATGCTTCAGTTGAATCTGATCTAGTAGGCCTTTGTTGAGATCAACTTCTACACATATTCGTGCAAAAGTATAAATTCGTTAATTCGTTCCTCCACTCGCTGGGTGTCCATTTTGATGTAGCGTCCAATAGTGTTTCCAATTCCAGCGAGTACTTGATCATTCCAAAGATGTATTGGGAGATTGTGTAATCTCACCCAAACTGGCATCTTGGAAACGACCATTGTGTTTGCATCAAATTCTGGGAACCAAGGTGTGATGAAGAGTCCTGTGGATCCCCAGAACCAAGGTCCTTTCTGCATTACTATGTCTCTGTCAATGTTACTTGGGAGCGGGAGCGGAAGCGAGGAGCGGGAGCGGAAGCGGGAGCGGGAGCGACCATTTTCAGAAGC
>APFE031573245.1:41890-60702 GCA_000404065.3 Pinus taeda
TATATTATATAAAAAACGCTCCGGGATTCGCTCCCAAATTGGCAACTTTTGAAAATGTCGCTCCCGCTCCCGTTTTCGCTCCTGCTCCCCGCTTTCGCTCCCGCTCCCAAGTAACACTAGTTCAGAGTCCAGACCATAACCAACGGTCCCTTGCACACAACGAAGAATGTGCTTTCCAGCTACTCAGTGCACCTTCCTGGGCTCAACCATGAATTGGCTAAGTGTGTTCACTGCAAAGCATATATTTGGCCTAGTGTTGATCAGATACATCGAGGACCCAATAAGTTGCCTATACAATGTGGGATCCACCAAACTAGAATTTGAAGCATGAAGCTTCTTCTAGTTGGTGATCATAGGTGTAAACATGGGTCTACAGTCTACCATGTGAAATATGCTCAACACATCCACAACAAACTGCCCCTGCCCCAGAAAGATATGCCCCTCCTCCTGCCACACGTCAAGCCCCAAAAAGTAATGCATCAGTTCAATGTCCTTCATCTCGAACTCCATAACAAGATCCTCCTTGCAACCACTAATCAGTCTCTTTGCCCCAGTAATGAACAAGTCATCAACATACAACACAAGAATGAGTGGATCATCCCCTACAACAATGTAGTATAGGTTTAGATCTGCATCACTCTTTGTGAAACCCATCTGCTGCAAGTAAGTATCAATCCTCAAATACCAAGCTCTCGAAGCTTGTCTAAGTTCATATAGTGCTCGCCTTAACCGACATACATGGGTCTCTTGCCCAAGTACCTCAAAGCCCTGTGGTTGCTCAACGTACACCTCCTCCGCGGTCTTCACATCCATCTGATGGATCTGCCAACCCATTTATGCAGCAATAGAAATAAGGGACCGGATAGAAGTGTATTGAGCTACGAGAGCGAAGGTCTCATCATAGTCAACTCCCTCTATTTGTGAGAACCCTTTAGGCACAAACCTCGCCTTGAACTTCTCAATGCTGCCATCCGCAGCATTCTTGATCTTGTAGAGCCACCTAGAAGTCACAACTGACTTTCCCTTAGGCCTAGGCACCACTTCCTAGACATTGTTAATAATGATAGAGGCATACTCCTCCACTATAACCTTTCTCAATACCTCCTGGCTGGCAGCCTTCTCATAGCTAGTAGTCTCAGAGTCAACAATGTTGGTAGCCTTGGCTACATCACTGCAAAACCGCTCAGGTGGCACACTCTCCCTGTTCACCCTCTTCGGAGGACCAACAAACTCTGCTTCCTTCAAGGTGCCTTGAAGCCACTTGGTCCTCCTCTTCCGTGAAGAAGCTTCCCCATAGGGAACCTCATCCTCTGCCCCCCAGTCTGGTGAACTTGAAGGTTTGCCAACTGACCCTGGAGTGCTTGTACCAACACCTGTCCTCGAAGAACCTGTACTGGCACTTATGCTTGTGTCAGTTGAAGTGCCATGTAAACTTTGTACCAGAAGACTCCCTAAAGAAGTTCTCGATGAACTCGCCATTGGTGCCACAGATGTCACTGACACTGAAGTATCTCTTGTACTAGTCGATCTAGAACCTCGAGGTCGTGCTCCTTGTACCCGACCTCCCTGCTGAGGAGAAGTCTGTGACTCTCTCTCACCATACTCCCATGATCTTCGATAGGCCCTATCCTCCTCGAACATCACATCCCTCCTAATCACCACTCTCTGTTTAGAAAGAATGAAGATTTGATAGGCTTTCGAAGTCTCGTTGTAACCCATAAATATACCCTTCTTTGCCATGGGTTCCAGATTCATCCTATGTTCCTTGGGAATATAAGAATATGTGAGACATCCAAAGATACGAAGACGTCCCACATGAGGCTTCTCTCCAGTGAAAGCCTCCTCCAGAGTCATATTCCCCAATACTCTGTGAGGACTCCTGTTTTGAAGATAAACAACAATATTGAATGCCTCAGCCCACAAAAACAAAGGCAACCCCTGATCATGAATCATTGCTCTAACTGCCCCAACAACAGCTCTGTTCTTCCTTTCAGACACCCCATTCTGTTGGGGGTTGTAAGGAACCATGAACTCTCTCCTAATGCCCCCCTGTGCACAGAAGTCAGAAAACCCACCATCGGTGTACTCACCACCATTGTCTGACCTCAGGACCCAAATCTTCCTACCTGTCTGCTTTTCCACAAAAGGTTTGAAATCTTTAAAGTGATTGAAGACCTCACCCTTGGTCTTCAGGAAATATATCCAAGTGCTCCTAGAGTAGTCATCAATGAATATACCATAATACTCATAACCACCCAAAGGCACATGAGACATACGACCACTAACATCAGTATGAATCAAGTCTAGTATACCTATAGATTTGTTGTCGCTCATTGGGAATGGTATCTTGGTGTACTTACCAAAAGCACACCCTCTGCAAACCTCATAATGCTTGACACTGAAATCAGGAACTCCAGTAGTGATCTCCCCTAATACTCTCAAAGCTCCATGATGCTATGCACCATCCTTCGGTGCCATAACTCAAACAAGTCTCTACTGCTGGTGGTACTAATGTGAGTGCTACTAGAGGTGTTACTCACCAATGCTCCTACCGACTGAAAACTAAACTTGTATAGTTTCCCAGAGCGGACTCCAATCACTTTGGCCGAAGTGATGGAAGCTCCCCTGGGATGCATCAATACCTGCCCTCATGAGAAAATGATGTCAAACCGCTTCTCCTCCAGGACACATAGCAACATAGTGTCCCATCTTTTGACATGCCCAACATTTGACTTTGGACATACCCGTATCTTTCTTCTTCTTCTTCTCCTTTCCCTTAGCCCCATCTGATGAGGCCCCTTTCTTGGCCTTCGCTTTGTTCTTCCCCCTAGCTGTCAAGGTTACATCCTCCTCATCTGCTATCTTCACCCCACCACTGCCAGTGTTCCATTTCTCATGCTACACACAATCATCCCAGAATCTGTCCCAATTGGGAAGATTCTCCCTAGAGGTAACAACATCTCGAAAGACCTCCCAAGATTTAGGAGGTCCCGCTATAGCTATCTTGACTAACTCAGTGGGTGCAACTGCCTCATCAATAGCAGTCAAATCATCATGTACCTGTTTGACCCAGCCAAGATAATGAACTACAGTTTCAGCCTTTGTCATCCTGACGTTCTTCAATTGTTCTTGGAGTACCATCTTCTTGCTCTCATTGGCACTCTGATAAAGAGTGGTTAAAGTTGTCCACATATGATATGCATATGTGTTTCCTCTCACTTGAGGAATCACACGATCCTTCAGACTGTCCATCAAATTCTTTCTGCCTTTGCATTATTTTTTGTGAATTTAGCAAGTCCATCTGTAGCAGTAGGAGGTACAACCACTTGCCGCACTATGTCCCAAACTGCTGCCTCCTCAAACACTGTTTGAATTTTGTCCTTCCAAAAGGCATAGTTAGATATCCCATCCAGTCTGTCCTCTATCCTTAAGAACATGGCCATGATTGCTGTCCAAAATTTACAAAACCAAGGAAATGAGAAATGAGCTTTCCAGCACACCTTGCTGTCCCAAAAGTTCAGTCTGTGTGAAATTTCACTTTGCTGTCCCAAAATATCAGTTAGTAATCCAAAAACACAGTTTGTTGTCCAAACCACTGTTTGCTGTCCCAAACTATTGTCTGCTATTCAAACAATAATTTTTGGCCTGTACTTCTGCTACCATGTTGAAATTTGATGACTAAAAGAAAAGTTTCCTGCAATCCCAACCCGGTTTTAATTTCACCTTATCACTCCCATTCAGTTAAATGCCCTTTCCCATAAACATACATTCAACATATAGAATTCTGGAAATGAAATTTTCAGATTAAAACACATGAGACTGTCAACGCACGCTGAAAATAAATATGGACATAACCAGACCAGTAACACACATAAAAATACACACAGATTTTTGGTCAACTTAGACCCAGGCAAAACCCCCTCAATCTTCTCTAGGGAAAACCTGTTAGAGAGCTTTTCAAATTTATTTATCTTTCAAGTTTAGGAAAAATACATTTGCAGACAAAACAAAACAACAAAATACAACTTATCTCTTCAGCGCAAAGCTCCTTAAAAACCGTACCCACTTTTCCTTGATTTCCGTGCCCACTTGAAGCTGAAAATATGTATTGTATGGATACGACTGTACATAATGTATGGGTTTTTGTACCGTTGTACGGATTATATGGATTTTTTTTCAAAAATTCTCTCGAACAACGTGCAGCTCACAACATTAAATGTTGTTTGTACCTTCTATTGTCTTCTATGCCTTTATTTCCTTGCCCAGCTTTGCCCAGAAATCACTCTTTCAACTCACTGCAACAAATTTCTCCTTCAGAACTTTTCTCTAGCTCTCAACCTCCTTTCTCCAATTTCCTCATGAAGAATGAATGCAGTCTCTCTTTTTTTTTTTGCCCCTTTTGTTTCCCTGAATGACTTTTGGGCAACCCTAAGATCTAATGGCTCAGATTCATTTAGATCAAGGGATGAGAATAAATGTGCATTTAATTTTCACTTTCTATTTTTTAACTCACCCATTAAATAAAGTACCTACATTGTACTTTATGTCTAAAGTCACTTTCACTTTATAATTTAACATTGACTGTACCACTTATAAAGTCACAATTAGGAAAAGAATTATTTTGGACACTTTTCCATAGGTAGAGACTAACCCATGGGAAACCACTTGTCCAAGGTACATTAAAATTCAACAGAAAATCCCAAGTGATGATGAGTTACAAATGAGGCCTCACTTGTATTTAAATGAGCCTCTAGCAATTCAAATTATGGTCTACTTTGACTAACAAACCCCTAAAATGACTCTCATGTGAAAAATAACACCCTAATTGATGACAAGCCCACCAATTAGTTCAAAAATACAATAATAAGCCTCTCAAGAGATTTGTTTTAAAAACTGGCCAAATAGATTCGGAACTAGCGGAGCCAACCGAGCTGGACCCCTGCCTGGGTCAACTCAGTGCAAAGACTGGTTCAAAGTCTGGCTTGTTACCCAACCAGCCGATCGGTCACCAACTCGGTCGATTCGGTAACAAATCGGCTGGCTTGGCCGAGTCTGACTTAAACTCGCTGAGCCAGTCAAACCCGATCAATAATGAAATTTGGAGGGAAAGCATACTCCAAACTTGGTTATCTTTTGGTTTTAGGTTTTTTGCTTGTCCATCTAACCTTTCCCAAGCCTATAAAAGCTACCCAACCCCTTCATTGCGCTTGCTAGTGCTACTACTTTTACAATTGTAGTTGGAGATTGTGATGAGGAAGAGGAGGCACGGGTTTCCCTGTTTGACTCTGATTCAGAGTTTGAGCCAGATGATTTTGGCTTCTCTAGCAGTAGCCAGTAGTGACTAGTGACTAGTGATGCCTTACTTTTGTTGTAGAGGCCATTTAGAACCTCCTTGGTTATGTGTTTTTTTCTGATCTCTATATCATGTATGTATTGGACAGTGCACTGGGTGCCATTTTGATATAATGGATATATTCATTTTGAGAGGAGGGCTCTCAAAATGATGACCAAGGGGTTGGCCCCTTGGTTTCCAAGAGAAACATCTATGGTGCTCCCAAGTGGCTATGGGGCACAATGAATGGTCTCATGGGTCTCCAACTAAATCAACATGTTGATACACCATCCATGAAGGCTAAAATGATGATACAAGCCCTCCCATGTCTCCCTAGGTGAGACAAAACCCCATCTGAGCCCTGGGTCAAATGCCAAGTGTCTAGTACAATCATGTGGCCGGTTGGGCAATGTGGTCCAAGTGCATCATCATCTCTGCATGAGTGGGGCACGAGTAAGCCCAATGTGGTGCTGAAGGATCCCATGGCGTGGCAACCAATGCTTGACTATGGAGGAGGCCCATGGCTCTCAATGGTCACCCTACAAGTGCCATCATGACCCTTTGGAGGGATTGGATCCTGTGTAGGGAGGCGAAACCCCAAGATGAAGACCCACTTGCAATCCTGTATAAGATCCAATGCATCTCCTCACCTTCCTGTACAACAATTTCGTTAGTGCAATCGAGTAAATGAGCTTACAAGCCAGGGAACCAAGTGGACACTTCATAGTTGCATGCCCTTCCGTAATGGGCTTTAGAATGTACAGGTATTCCCAAGTTCAAGAGGGAGGTTAATAAAGGATGCTATTGAGTGGTTTCAACCTCTAAGGGAGTGGCAGGTCCATGGTACATTCATCAAATGCCAGGTCTGATGTGAAATAGTGATGGAATAGAATGGTGTTGTAAAGACCAACAAAAAACTGAAAATTACAAGATCTGAAAATTGAAATACAGAACCGTAAAATAATGAA
This sequence comes from Pinus taeda, assembly GCA_000404065.3. Classification (NCBI taxonomy): domain Eukaryota; kingdom Viridiplantae; phylum Streptophyta; class Pinopsida; order Pinales; family Pinaceae; genus Pinus; species Pinus taeda. The sequence goes on from APFE031573245.1 coordinate 48,191, forward strand.
AACCTACCTGGACTGCTGTGGACGGATTTTGCTGTCTGCTCCTGTTCTCCTGTTCTCCTGATTCGATTACTGGGAAACCAATTCCTCCCAGCCAATCCAGCAAGCTTCTGTGAAGCTTACTGCCCCCGTGCCCAGAACCTCAGGTCAATCAAAGCTGCTCTCGTTCCTGTTCTCGATCTTCCTCTGCGCTCTTAGTTTCCCCCCCCCCTCCTCGGCTCAATCCAGTGGTTTTATATCAAGGTTGGCATTGGCTGCCTTCCAACCTTCGACCACCGCTGTTGCAGCTCTCGACACCTCCCGGCATGCATATCTCCTTAGATATTTTCTGATCGGATTTGGTTGCTGTCGACCGTGCATGAGATTTCATGGTTTTATGAGTTAATGACCTTTATGAAATGTTATGTCCTATGTTTATATAACTCTATTCCTTTATATTTATTATATAGTCTATTTTATGTTTATTTACTTATTATATACTTTCATTTTTTTTATGAATTTTAAACTTTATATATTTTAAAGTTTCAACTTTATATTAATTTATAAAATTTAACTTATATCCTTTTAAAGTTTAGATTGATATTTAAATGAATTAACTTATATTCCTTTTTAAAGTTTAGACTGATATTTAAATGGGTTGTTACATACACTCCCCCTTCGGAAAACTTGGTCTCGAAGTTAGAGTTTAGGGTTTTAATGGACAAATCTGGCTCCTTCCAAGTTCCCAAGCTATTCTAAAATCAACTTATCCTTCCTAATCTCTTCCACTCCCATCCTATCCGTCCTCTACTGGAGTATGCCATGACGTCCGTTTTACTGACTCAACCATGCATAAACCTTAAGGTGACAGCGTCGGTTATACCAACCCGATTCCCAGTAGGCATCCGACAGTCAGTATCACACGTCTAGGGGAGCGTGACTCGCACAGTCCTCCCATGACTCCAGGGTTTGGAGGATAAACAGTGGGCAACACCTCCTCCCCTCCCAGTAGAACTTAGGGTGAACACCCTATCATAGAATCACTTGGAGCTTTAATTGTTCTGAGGTTCTGCCATCACGTGGTTTTCCAGTAATCGGATCACTTTACTTTACCTGCAATTATACACCCACTCATGCATTCGGAAAATGTGCATCAACATATTCAAAAAAACCACTCATGTATTATTCAGTTTAACATATTTTACTATTTTTTATGCATGTCTTTTTGAATTTCATCTAAAATGTAGTTATTTCCTGAGTTGTATTGATCATATTTGACATGTAAAAATAAAACAATTTACAATATCTAAATTTCCAATAGAAGTAAAAACCCTTTAATTGGCTTAACTTTCCTTTGGCAACTATACTTTAATAAAATGAACCACATATATCGTTTTGGTATCCATGTACTAGCAGAGGTTTAAACATATATTATGTCACAAAATTCCACGTTTATTTATAATCATTCAAAATGGTCCGGGGTCTCTGATTGCAGTGAAGTAAAATATATACAAAACATAGTTTAATGTCCTTCAAAATTGACATAGTCTAGGGTATATTTGACATATGTCCTCTATATTTTCCCAAGTTGCGGATCCAGGACTATACTTGTCCCATTGGACCTTAATTTGGTCCACCAGGCGGTTCCTGAGCTGTTGAACCCTACGTTCCAGAATACGTAAAGGTTCGACCGATATTACTCCCTCGTCCGACACCTGCAATTCCTTCCATTGAAGGTTATGAGATAGATTAGCTATATAATGTCTTAATACAGAAACATGAAATACATTATGAATTTTATGCAGGTGAGGCGGCATGGCAAGACGATAGGCAACAGGTCCTACTCTTTCCACGACTTTAAATGGCCCAATAAATCTGGGTGATAACTTTGTCCCTTTCCCGAATCGAATAGTACTTTTATTTGGCTTGATGCGGATGAAAACCTGATCCCCTACTTCATACCTCCTATCAGTTCTGTGAGTGTCAGCATAACTCTTCTGTCTATCCTGAGCTTCCTTTAATTGCTGCCTAATTTGCCTTACCTGCGCTTCCATTTCATGGATTAATTCAGGTCCTATTATCACTCGATCTTCTAACCTGTCCCAACTTAACAGTGTCCTGCAAGGTCGGCCGTATAAAGCTTCAAATGGAGGCATCCCAATCGAGCTGTGGTAACTGTTGTTGTATGCGAATTCCACTAAGGGTAAATACTTTTCCTAGTGTGATTGCTGATCCATTACATACATTCGCAACATGTCTTCAAGTACTTGATTTACTCTTTCAGTCTGCCCGTCAGTCTCAAGATGGTAAGCAATGCTTAAATTTAGCTGAGTACCTAAGGCTGTTTGCATGCAAGTCCAAAACCTCGAAGTGAATCGAGAATCTCTATCGGATATCATCTTTTTAGGTACTCCATGAAATCTGATAATTTCATTTATGAATACTCGAGCTAAGTCAGCAACATCATAAGTGTCTCTCACGGGAATGAAATGGGCGCTTTTTGTTAATTTATCCACCACTACCAAAATGGCATTGTGTCTTTGAGAAGTAAGAGGTAGTCCAGTGATAAAGTCCATAGAAATTTGGTCTCCCTTTAGACATAGGAATGTCGTGGGTTTTGTAAGGGCCCCTGTCAAATTCCGGTGACAATGATCGGCCTTTACTTGCTGACTTCCAGAACATTTTTTAAAATTGAGTGATATCGCGCTTCATACCTGACCAAAAGAAGAGCTTCTTGGTGTCCGCATACATTTTCCCTACTCCAGGATGAGCACAATAAACTGCCCTGTGGGCTTCCCTAAGAATGGTATCCCGAAGATCTTTATCATCAGGAATATACATCCTCCCGTGGAATCGTAAGATCCCATCATGTTCTAGTACATATCCCTCAAATTTAGATTCTTTTACCCTGTTACCTTCAAGACTTGCTCTTACTCTTAAATACCAGCTGTCTTTTATAAGTTGATCCAGTACTCGTTGTCTTAAGTCTACTTTAATGGGTATGAGAGAAAATATCCGAGGTCTTCTGCTTAAAGCATCTACTACTACATTTTCTTTTCCTTTAATGTATGATATCCCGAAGTCATATTCACTTAAAAATTCACTCCATCGCTGCTGCCTTGCATTTAAGTCTCTTTGGGTGAACAAATATTGCAGACTTTGATGGTCGCTTTTAAGTGTAAAACTTCGTTCCACTAGATAGTCTCTCCAAAGCTTTAAGGCTAGAACTACAACAGCTAATTCTAAATCGTGAGTAGCATAGAGTTCTTCATGAGGTTTTAACTTCTTGGAAGCATATGCTATTACTCCTCGATCCTGCATCAATACTGCACCCAGTCCCTGCTTGGATGCATCAGTACATACTGTAAAATCTTTGTCCATGTCAGGGACTCTTAGAATTGGTGCACTGGTGAGTAGTCTTTTGAGTTCGGAGAATGCTTTGTTGCATTCTTCGGTCCATTCATACCTAACACCTTTCCGCTGAAGAGTTGTAATTGGTTTTGCGATTTTGGAGAACCCTTCTACAAATCTTCGGTAATACCCGGCCAAACCCATAAAGCTTCGAATCTCATGAGCATTTCTCAGTATTGGCCAATCCATGATCGCTTTTACTTTCTCAGGGTCTACCGAAATCCCTTCACCTGAAATGATGTGCCTCAAATAATGAATCTTTTCCTGAAAGAATGAACACTTCGATAGTTTTCCGTACAACTGGCGTTCTCTAAGACATGACAATACTATCCGCAAATGATCTTCATGCTCTTTACTATTCTTGGAATAGATGAGTATATCATCTAAAAAGACTTGCACAAATTGATCCAGGTATTTACGGAAAACGCTATTCATAAGATTCATGAATACAACGGGTGCATTGGTTAACCCAAATGGCACCACGGTGAATTCATAATGTCCAAAACGTGTCCGGAATGCAGTTTTGGAAATATCATTCTCAGAAATCCTTAACTGATGATAGCCTGATCGAAGGTCAATTTTTGAAAAGACAGCAGCTCCTTTCATTTGATCGAAAAGATTGTCAATTCGAGGCATAGGGTATTGATTCTTTACTGTAGCTTGATTCAAGTCTCGATAATCTACGCATAATCTTAAAGATCCATCCTTCTTCACAAAAATTACAGGTTAGTTCTTTTGGAAATACATCTGGAAATTCGGCCAACACCGGATATTGTTCTAGGGATGGCCCTTTTTCTTGGCTTACTTCTTGAATTACATAAGCCTGGCAACCTTTCCTTAAACAACGCTTCATCTGCATTGCTGAAATGTATCGTAAAGAGACTTCCCTCTTGATTCCCTGAATTTGGATGGCTTCTCCTTCATCATTTATGCCTAGAATCCTTTTCCCATAACAGTCTACCCAAGCTCGGTGAGCTTCTAGCCAGTCCATACCTATGATAAGATCATATGTTACTAATGTTGTGACATAAACTTTCAGTTTAGTCAAACAGACCCCTAGATCAATTTCGCATTGATCCACACTCAAGCCTACAGTTTGGAGTTCTCCTGAGGCCATTTCCACTTGATGGAAATCATTTTGTCTACGAGTTGCCAGCCCACACTTGTTTAATGCATATGATGAAATGAAACTATTTGTGGCACCAATATCAAATGAAATTTTGAGTTTTATACCATTGATAGTACCTGAAGATTCCACTACCGTGGATTGATGTGCTGCTTGGTCGCGGTCGACCACTGCATGAATTCTGTGATTACCCCGGTTGTCTGAATTTGGTTCCTTCCCAGTCCTATGCAATATATTCAATGAAGCTCCGGGGCAGTCCCTTTGAAAGTGCGGTCCCCCACATCCCAACAATTAAGTGGTGCTGATCCTCTTGAGTCCGGGCGTGAATTCCTAGAGAACGAGCTTCGTCCTCTCGCGTTGGTTCCTCTCGAATTTCTCCCTCCACTAGCGGTCCTTTGAGATGCCCAGGGACTGGTGTTTGATGATCCCGCGGCTATAGTGTTTACTGCCATGGGAGCTCCCGTCCCTATATTTCTCGGGGCAAACCTGTTACCGTACGGTGGCCTCGAGCTACCCCCTCTGAAGAAGTTCCGGGGAGTCTTTTCTGGAAATCCTGATTGGACAGGCCTGGTTGGTCCCATATCCCTTTTGATCCCTAGGTGCTCTTCTGCATAACGGCCACATTTGACTGCCTCGACTACTGATGATGGCTTCCACATGCTTACCAAGGCTCTGATGCGAGGATTTAACCCAAAAATGAATTGTTCAGCGTGGCGTTCATCTGAGTCTAAGTAATGAATGTATTTTACCAGTTCCATAAACCTTATCTCGTACTCTTCCACTGTTTTACTTCCCTGAATTAACGTATGAAAGGCTCTTGCTTGCTGTTGCTGAAAGTACGGAGGCAAATACTTTGCGTGAAACCTTTCCTCAAATAGTTCCCAAGGGGCATTATCTGATGTAAGGTGCAGCTGCTTTTCCAGATTTCCCCACCAAATCATGGCACTTTCCTTTAGTTGAAACACGACAATTTTTGTCTTTGCCAAAGACGAATATTCTCTTAACCTAAAACATCTGTTCATTCCCTCCAACCATGCTTCAGCACGTTCACCTGCCCGGCCTCCTGAGAATTCCGGGAGTCTGATTTTTTGAAGCTCCCTAGAGATGTCCTCTTTCGATCTTCTGGGCTCGAAATTCTTCGGTTCCGCTGAACTGGTAGCCAAATGGTGAGATTCCTCTTTGGTTTTAGCCTTAGTGGATTCTTTTAATGTTTCTAATAAGGCTTCCAAGGAGTTCATTATCACGGTTAACTCTGGCGCTGGGGCGATTGATGTTGATAAAGGTCTCGGTGGTGACGATGGGGATGATGATGACGACGACGGCGGCATTAAAGGTGGTGATGCTGCCCGATCACGTCGTCGTCGCTCATACGTCTTTACCATTGTAATGGTTCCTGAACACAATAAAATTTTATCAAAATTATGAGGTAGACAATCGAATTTTAACACGTAAATTTCTTTTGCGACATTACATTCAGAAACGAGTATAGTTTTGCTATTTTTACCCGCTAGGCGGATCTTATTGGTACCGAGGTCAAGGAGGATGGTCTCACGACCTCCTTGTCCTAATGCAGGGTATTCTATCCTAAAATGAATAATGCAGAAGAGTATAGATCCTAAATATCCCTGTTAATATGCAGAGGAGGTTGCAACATTGAGAGGGTTTCACATATGAAAATCTGCAATCAGGCTTTACTTCAAAGTTCAGACAGCTTGAGGATTTGCAAATTTGTATAAGCTTTATAAAATGATCCTAAAAGTTTATAGGAGTGGTGAAATGAAGCTCCTCAAGATTAAGAGTATGTAACTGGGGTGGGTGGAAGTCCTGTGAATCGGGAATAAAACTTCCCCGATTAACCATAGACTCATTTTCCAGCACTCCAGTCTCTGTCTGCCTGCCTACAGATTATGAGGCATGATTTTGTATTTGATTCTACTCATGTGAAGATAAACAACATAATGAAATTTTGAGGACCTTTGAATACGTAATCTTCGCTATTCCGGAGAAAGAATACTGAAACACTAGGGAATGCAATAGCTGGAAAACATGACAATACACAATGGCATTATCAGCAAACAATAATACAGGCCTCATACTGAAACTTGATGACAACCATGGAAGGTCATGATCCGGGATCCCATTAACTATTCAACATACAACTTAGTGACAGAATTTTGTCTAGATTCGAAAAAGCCACTTCACATCTTCCAGTTTTGAAGAAGATCTGGCTTTAACCCTTGCTTCCATTGGTGAGTTGATAGATTTCTTTATAATGCCGGACACTACAGGAACACTAAACTCCCTAGAAGCTACTCAAGTTTTTGCTTGGAGAATATGATGCATAAAAGTTAGGGGTTAGAGGGTTAAATCATCAAAACCACATATGTATAGCTCTATGAGAGATGTATTGCTGCAACATCTTTTCTGAAATATATATTTATTTTCTCTCTCCACCATTCTCTGTGTAAATGTGTGCACCCTAGTTTCTTACAGTATAATCCAGACTAAATTAGGAACAATGGGAGATTGTACTAGATTTCAGACTTCATAATAGGCACCCAATATAGTGTTTTTTTTTTTTTTTTTTGCAGCATGAGTTGACCATATAAATGTCTTGATATATCCAATGTTATTGTTAAATAGTTATATATATTATTATGCTTGATAGTGTCTAGACTAAGGCATTAACAGTCAGCAACTATTATGGACATCTAGAGGTGATATTTCTCTATACATCAACATCTTGGACCTCATTGTAAATGTCTCGAGGCAATAGATCACTGGAAATCTATTGGTTAATGTGGTTCTATCTTTTCCGTCCTTGTTGGACCTCTGCTGATGTCGACTTAATTATGTTATCTACACTAGCTGCATATATGCATCAATGTATCACGATGTTAATTTAAATTTGATTTGGAAATTGAATTCAACACTGTTAAAAAGCAGGAATTGACTGTTCCCTTATGCTATCCTTCATATGAAGCAGTACTCCACTCAGCATTGGAATCAAAAGCAAAAAATAAGAAATTGAATATTCTGAGAATCTAGAAAGGAAAATAGAAGTCCTTTATAACAAACTTGGATTTTAAGTTGAAACTAATCAAAATAACCATGATTATGGAAAATAGAAATCCACTGTAAGGAACTAGATTTCAGTTGAACTCATCAAACCGACTGAGAATATTTTATGGAAAATAATAATCCATGCAGTAAACTAGGATGATATAATCTTTCTTGACAAACGAAGCTGTGATATAAATGGTAGTACTTCCCCAGAAGCAAAGAAGTTGAAAAATGATGGAGGCCAAACCTTAAAAGAGGAATCAAGTGCTAATGAAGGAAATTTTAGAGATGACAGCTCTAGGGAGGCTGATGTAGACAAAGGGAATAAAGAGAGTCAAGATACTGTTGATTTGTCTGCAAGTGAATAGAAATTAATCGCAACAAAGGGAATTACAAAGGTTGATTGTCAATTTCGTGTTGAATCTCACACAGGAAACAAACAAACAGAGGAGAACAATAGCTCAGTGGAAAATAATCGGAGTTCAAATAGCACAAGTGATCAAATAGAACCTTCTCATCAATTCACACTTATTGAAGCAGATGCAGCAGAGGATAAGGGTTCATGACATACCATGGAGGATGCCTGGGTTGTTCTTCCAGATGCAAGCTGAGGGATCCCAGGAAAGTTGAGGTGTGCTCATTTTGCCATCTATGATGGACATGGAGGCCGTCTGGCTGCAGAGTATGCTCGTGCCCATTTACATGCTAATGTTCTTTCTGCTGGGCTACCTCATGGACACAAAAGCTGGAAAAAAGGCTATTATTGATGGTATGCTTTCAGTTTGATTATACAGAAGCAGTCAGTATATCTGTTTTGTTTGGTCGGATATATTTCAAGATCACAATACTTGCATATCATGCTTGTGTCATTTATGTTTCCCCACAACCCATATTCAGAGAAAGCACCCTTGATACAATAGCATAGCCGTTGGAAAACTTGGTGTGCAGAGCGGGTTGACACAAAACATACGAAAGCACTATTTATATAGAAGAGAAAAAAAAGGCGTGCCCTAAAACGAAAAGGAGGCTTCAATATAAAACTTATCTCGACAATACACCACGGCTAAAGGCGTACCGTAAGGAAAACGGAATATAATCGCTGGAATTGGAACAGGTCTTAGCGTGCAACGTATTGTTTACGCGGAAGAAGAGAGACGTATTGTTTACGCGGAAGAAGAGAGGTCACGGGTTCAAGCCACGGGTAATACCAACGTGGTGCAATGGTAAAGGCGGATGTTGAGACCAACAGATTACCGGTTCAATACACGCGTCCCAACTGATTAACTGATTACGCCTGTAACTATTTAACTGCTGATTAACTGATTACGCCTGGAACTATTTAACTGCTGATTTACAGATTACGCCTGGAACTATTTAACTGCTGATTTACAGATTACGCCTGAAACTATTTTAACTGATTAGAGCACCCGTTTAAGAAGCGGGAGGTCATGAGTTGCAGAGTTATTTCAGGGCGAAATACATCACTGAAATAGTATCCGAAGCTATATACTCGATTGTGTAGGGCCTGAGAGGTCCTGAAGGTTTGAACGACGGGCTCCGATACCATATGTAAAGACCAACAAAAAACTGAAAATTACAAGATCCGAAAATTGAAATACAGAACCGTAAAATAATGAAAACCTACCTGGACTGTTGTGGACAGATTTTTCTGTCTGCTCCTGTTCTCCTGTTCTCCTGATTCGATCACTGGGAAACCAATTCCTCCTAGCCAATCCAGCAAGCTTTTGTGAAGCTTACTGCCCCCGTGCCCAGAACCTCAGGTCAATCAAAGCTGCTCTCGTTCCTGTTCTCGATCTTCCTCTGCCCTCTTAGTTTCCCCCCCCCCTCCTCGGCTCAATCCAGTGGTTTTATATCAAGGTTGGCGGTGGCCGCCTTCCAGCCTTCGGCCACCGCTGTTGCAGCTCTTGACACCTCCCGGCATGCATATCTCCTTAGATATTTTCTGATCGGATTTGGTTGTTGTCGACCGTGCATGAGGTTTCATGGTTTTATGAGTTAATGACCTTTATGAAATGTTATGTCCTATGTTTATATAACTCTATTCCTTTATATTTATTATATAGTCTATTTTATGTTTATTTACTTATTATATACTTTCATTTTTTTATGAATTTTAAACTTTATATATTTTAAAGTTTCAACTTTATATTAATTTATAAAATTTAACTTATATCCTTTTTAAAGTTTACACTGATATTTAATTGTAGAGGCCATTTAGAACCTCCTTGGTTATGTGTTTTTGTTCTGATCTCTATATCATGTATGTATTGGACAATGCACTGGGTGCCATTTTGATATAATGGATATATTCATTTTGAGAGGAGGGCTCTCAAAATGATGACCAAGGGGTTGGCCCCTTGGTTTCCAAGAAAAACATCTATGGTGCTCCCAAGTGGCTATGGGGCACAATGAATGGTCTCATGGGTCTCCAACTAAATCAACATGTTGATACTCCATCCATGAAGGCTAAAATGATGATACAAGCCCTCCCATGTCTCCCTAGGTGAGACAAAACCCCATCTGAGCCCTGGGTCAAATGCCAAGTGTCTAGTACAATCATGTGGCCGGTTGGGCAATGTGGTCCAAGTGCATCATCATCTCTGCATGAGTGGGGCACGAGTAAGCCCAATGTGGTGCTGAAGGATCCCATGGCGTGGCAACCAATGCTTGACTATGGAGGAGGCCCATGGCTCTCAATGGTCACCCTACAAGTGCCATCATGACCCTTTGGAGGGATTGGATCTTGTGTAGGGAGGCGAAACCCCAAGATGAAGACCCACTTGCAATCCTGTATAAGATCCAATGCATCTCCTCACCTTCCTGTACAACAATTTCGTTAGTGCAATCGAGTAAATGAGCTTACAAGCCAGGGAACCAAGTGGACACTTCATAGTTGCATGCCCTTCCGTAATGGGCTTTAGAATGTACAGGTATTCCCAAGTTCAAGAGGGAGGTTAATAAAGGATGCTATTGAGTGGTTTCAACCTCTAAGGGAGTGGTAGGTCCATGGTACATTCATCAAATGGCAGGTGTGATGTGAAATAGTGATGGAACAGAATGGTGTCGCAGGGGAAGTCTCCAAGCCACATGCCATGGTACAAGGGTAGCTATAATGAGGGAAACCCACACATGGGTGTATATATGTAGGAGGGAGCAATCATGGTACATGAGTTACCTCAACCTTTGTTATTCCACCTTTCCTCATATGCCTTTTGCTTTTTATTGATTTTTCTTTTTTATAAGTGTTCGAGGCTCCACGAAATGAAAGCATGATGCATATGATATGGCAATGATTACTAGGGGTTGGGACAATCATGGGTTCCTTAATGATGTGGGGGTCAACCCTAGGAACTAGGGTGATGGCCTTGATGATAGGGGGTAAAGCTCATGTTTGGCTTTTACCCATGTGCTAAATTTGTATGTCCTAACCATCTTTTGCATTTTATGGTACATTTCCTTTTGTGTGTGGCTAAATTATGCTTTTAACTTTCTCTTTAGATGCATCAACCCCTGGGGAAATATGTGAAGAGGGGATATAATGAGTGGAGGGGAGTGATGTATATGTTGTCGGTAAGCAGAACCACGCAACCAAAATTAGGCTTTCCCATGCAGTGCCACTTCTAAAGCTAAAGCTAGTAGCCAATAGAGGAGATCCCATGGTACTAAGATAAAAGACTAACCACCAAGTTGGACAAGGGGACTAGAGTACAGACCAATGCCATTCTTTCCTCTGAATCCCCCCACTAATCCATGTCCAGATGTGTCCATGATAAGTAGTCCAAAATGCTCAATTACATAAGGAAAAGCCATACCTTCGAGGTTGGAAGGCCCACCTTCAAACATATGATCTTGACAAATGGACATGGGTACATAATGGCTGGCACATGTGGCGGAGTATAGTGGCATATCGAGCAATCTGGGGGCTCCAAGGGGCTGTTGGCCTAACAGTGGAAGACAAGTATAGGAAAAAGTTTCAACTATGTGTGTTACCCACTGGTGGTGGGTAACAAAGTGCACGAACTGCGTACTTGAATGGGGAGGTTATGAGAACACCAACAATCTCTAGGACTGCAAATTTGTGTCCAACACATCACAAACAATTGTTGGAAGCATTTGTCCTAGGCGTGCTCTTATCGGCCATGTTTTCATCCAATAATAATAAACCATGTAGAGAATAGAATCTATTTTTAAAATGCAAGTCTAATCTAAATGCATCTATTTTTGCATGAGAACATGATATGATGATATTAACTATGCAAAAAACAATATGCAATGCATCCTACTCTAATATGATACAATGCAAGTACTAAGTATAGTCATATAGCCAATGTAACCAACATATAATTAAATAAAGATCATATTTTCCACCTCTATGATCAATTATGATATAGATTTGAAAACAAACATGATAATCATGACATTCATATGCTAGGTCACGAGGGTAGGAGGTGGGAAAATAAGGTGACCATGAATCATGTAAAGGGGCCATGGACAAAGGAGGGGAAAATGAATCAGGCCCACACCATCAGGTCTTTTGCTCAATCAAGAATATGGAGAAATTAATGACCAAGCTCAAACACTCCTTCCCAAAAGTCTCTTTAGTGACATGCTTCATGGAGTCTTTGTTGAAATGTGTAACTAGGTTTGGTCTTCATAATGGCATATGTAATGTTGATTTTATGTATTCAATGAAAGAGAAAAATAAATTTATTATTATTGTTCTTGAAGCATGGGATTCATGCTCAAGGGAAATTTATTTTAGGTCAAGCTCCCATTGAGAACTTCTAGGATTTGTCATTGAGTCTATAAAGTCAAAAGAGTCATTATCATGTATGAATAACCCTTCTTGGGCATGTTACATATTGTAACAAAATTTATTTGAGTAAAAAAGAAAGTTAAATACCCCTCCAAGACC
>APFE031573248.1:15408-58899 GCA_000404065.3 Pinus taeda
AACTCTTCTAAACCTAGGTCAGGGCCCAATAAGCCAACAAGTTGTTCCGTTGCCGGGACTGGGATTTGCCTAAGGGATGTATAATTTCGAAACACTGGAACCCTACAAAGAAAGAACTTGAATATTGATTGGATTAGAAGCTTCATGAGTTCATGGTACAGGAAAACAAAATCCACTGATATCTGAGGAAAGGTGGTTGGATCGCTACATATACATAGAGATCCACGAGATCTTCTTCGCATCCTTCTCGACAGAACTATATGAGTGGATCACAAGACTAGCTGACAGTCAGGGAAGGTGCTGACTAGATCATCCCATCGTGTGGACTCCAGAGTTGGTGCGTAGGCTAGAAGCATCTGAAGATTAAATCATGCAGGCAGTAGATCACTGGTTGGATCAAATACTAGGAGGGTTTATCACCGAATTCGCGATTGACACAACTGTGAGTTACAGCGAAGCAGAAAGGCACTTTCTCCAAGGACTGCAGGGTAAGTACATCAAATCGTTGAATACTTGGATTAAAATGTTGTTATGTGAGAAACGGGTTATGCACATCCATTGATGTCTAGGGTAATTTAGAGCGGAAGAAGCTACCGAGGGACCCAAGGATTAGAGAACAGTCCTCTGATTTCTATTTTGCGAGAAAGAGAGGAGGAGCTCACAGGGTTCTCTCTGAGAAGCATAGTTTGATTGATAAAGCAGCACATTCCTCTGGTACCACCGACATCCACGTCATCTCCCACTTCACCTACATCGAACCCATCTTCACCTACCCCACCTCCGCCACCATCGAGGGTTGGAATGGCAAGCGTGACCAAGTTTCCGGCATTTAGAGGCATAGGAAATGAGGAACCAGATCAATTCTGGTTTGTGGTAAAGGCGGTATGGGAAGCCCAAGGTATAACAAGATGATAATATCAAAAAGGCTACTTTGGTAAGCGTGCTGCAGGATCGTGCACTGACGTGGTATATAAAGTACTCCAATGATCACCCTAATGTGGGAATAGTGGCAATCCAGGATGCATTGAACAAAGAATTTAGCTGGCTAAAATAAGAAACGTAGTCGATCGTCGGGTTCAAGGAGATTGCAATGCTACCTGGTGAAACCCCGTGGGATCTAGATCAGAGATTGAAGAGTCCAATCTGCGAGGCTAACATGACACTAACGGATGCACAACACTGCACGTGGTTTATGGCGTCTTTGACACCACATCTGAGGAAGGTGCTATCACAACAAAAGATCTCAACCCAAGGTGAAGCATTAGAGATAGAAATGAGGTTGCATGAAACTCTGATACAGGATCTGGGGTTGGGAGTTTAGCAAATCCACATGCAATTACAAAACCTATGCTTAGAGATGCAAATTTTGAAACAAGAGAAGGCGCCTCGGTAAGATGCGCGTGTGGAGGTGTGGTGCATAAAATGTAAAGGCGAGGGCCATGATAAGGATCATTGTCCGATATTCGCGAACTATCTAGCAGGAGGGGGACTAATGCCATTGTGACCAAAGGCACAAGTGGGGCCAAGCACGGCACCCGCATTCTAGTGCGCGATCTGCTAGGTGGGAGGAAAGCACACCATGGAAAATTGTCATCTATTGCAGAAACTTATACAACCACCTCAGCAGCTATTTTGCAATTTTTGTAGATCGATGGGCCATGATGAATGAAACTGCTGAAGTTATGAGTTGTTGATGGATTGGACACCTGCTTATAGGATGCAAACTGAGGCACGAGGTCAGGATCCAGCTGCAGCAATAGCGCGGGGCGGATTCGAGGGACGCGGATGGGGACGAGGAGGAATGGGACCCAGACGAGGGCGAGGAAAATTAATCTACTACAATTGTGGAGGACTTGGGCACTACATGCGTGATTGCATGAACCTGACCAGAACATGTTGCCCGTACTGTTAACAATTTGATCATGAAGTAGTAGATTTCCCCACACTAATTGCATAGATGTGGGAAAAATGGGTGCTTCAGGATACTCCCACTCAGAACGTCCAAATGATGAAGGCGGAACTGCGCGAGCAGGATCTTGACATAAACATGATGCTCAGAAGTGGTGCAACTATAGGAGAAGATAAGGGGAAGTAACTTGGGGAGGATGCATGGGTTCACAAAGCCCCTACAAAGCAACCTGAATTTGATTTGGAACGCGTGAAGGAAACATTTATGGAAGCTAAGAAGAGCTTCGTGGAGGCTTCTACTTCAGGTAGCAAGGATCAAATTGAGCCAAAAATGGATACTTCTATGCTAACTACCTTTTTAGAGACATGCATGAAACTACTGCAGGACACTAAAGCAATGAAGGGATTACAAGAGTTGATAACTAGGTGCATAGGGTCAGATGAACCCCGCATGGTCTGAAAACTAGGCAAGCATGCTTTGCGCACTAGGCGGGAAATGCGGTTGACTGCCCAGATTGGTGACTATGAGATGGATCAGGTTGTCCTGGACTTGGGGTCAGATGCGAATGTCCTACCTAAACTGACCTTGGAGCACATGGGCAAGCCCGCATTACAATGGTCTCTTATCCAATTACGGATGGAGAACCAACAGAAGATCTTGCCTATGGGGAGACTACAAGGGGTTATAGTAGATATCGAAGGTGAAAGCACACAAACCAATTTTGAGGTAATAGGAATTGTGGATGACAGTAACCTGTATCCTACATTGTTAAGGATAGACTGGGCCATGGATATGAATGGAGTCATCAACCTAAAGAGATGAAAAATGATATTCGAGAAAAAGTCTCTTTGCGTAGTGGTTCCACTGGACCCAGTTGAAGGGGTGCACTACAGTGAGCCTGTGTGCAATGTGGATAGTGACGATGAACTGGACTATATCTACCAAATCATAATGCAAGATTAGGATCGGGTGAATCCGATAACGGATGGGAGAATCTCATGGGAGCGTGATAGTTCCTGCACATCAGATTCAAATCAGGAGACCGAATGATGGTAGAACTAATTGCATGAGGTAACAATACTAAATTGTAATATGATGATTATATCACTACGCCATGTAATGATAGAAGCAAGGGAGTGGCCAACCGATGGGGGTGCAATGAAAGTGGAGGAATCGGTAGACCACTGCAAAACGACAAGTCTAGGACAAAAGCAATAGGGTGCGCAAACGGGGGTGTCATACGCAACAACTGTACAAGGGTGGAGTACATGCCAAAAGACTAAGGGAAAGTGGCACGAATGTAGAGGACTAGTGCCCGTACGGTTTGGAGGACAAAACGGGGTGAGTACCCATCAGCAGCGTAGGGTGCAGGTGTATGTTGTGCATGCGCCTAACCAAATAAAAATTAAAAATCCGAATTCACCACGGCGATGCAATCTGCCAGCTTTCCACAACAAAGTCAGCAGGAAAACAGGGGGGGCACGTATAGCACCCACCTGATAATATGACCCATTGGGAATCTGTAGAAACCAAGGGCTCGATGGGCCTATAATAGGAGGGGGGTGAAGGTGATCTTATCAATGATGAGACAAGAGGGAACCCAAAAGGGGTGCGGTAGCAGTAGGCTTCAAGAAATCAAGGAAGAATGAGCGCAATTGAGAAGGAAAAGTGCGATGTTAAGGCAAGGAATTAGAAAAATGAAGAGTGGCGTCACACCAGCGGACTGCGCGAATCTGCACATAAGGGAACCGGATTTGGTTAGGTCTACCGTGATAATAGAGCGAGCCACGACACTGCTATCATGGCTGCGATCACACCAATGGAAGAGTGTACCCCATACAGCAACACCTAAGGAGATAATGGATACAAAGGCACTCGAAAGGTGCCCACAACCCGGGCTAGCAGGAATGTTAAGACCTCACACCTGGGGCGCGACCACCTGACTAGCTGTGGAAAGCACAATCTCAACACCCTGAGCAGTTGGAAGAGGGCACGAGACTATAAACTAGGCTGCAGGAGTTTGGCGTGGAAAGAAGGTTCATTGTAGGGCCATGCAGTCAGGAAGATCACAGTTGCACCATAGGGGTTGCACTGCTGCGTGGGAAGGTTGGGAGGTGGCTGTTAACGCTACTATTCCTAACAAGAAGTTTGAGTTACGGTGGAAAGGAGCGGGCAACGGTTCATTAAGATAGGAGTTCTGAATCAGATACAAAAAGCTCTGCTGCTTAGACAATATTAATGAATTGGAAGTGGAGGGAAAGTATACATTCAAATTCACGAACCCATGGACAACACTAGGATATTTGATCTTTGAACTAGTAAATACTAGCAAACACCCAGCTACCAGACACCCCATGAGTACCATGGCAGGAACCTGAGCACGGTTCGCAGAAGAGTTGTATCCAAACCAGGTGGAGCTCGTTGAAGTGGCTGCGGCCCGCAAAGTCTAAAAGTCGCCACGCACATCGCGACCTTGGAAATACAAGCAGATGATGGGGCTAGTCATGGTATCACCGAGATTCAGTAAACTATTAGTAGCCGAAAAGGGAAAAGAAATCACCACCAAACTCGGGGAGGACGAAAAAGATTTGCAAGCATTTATTGCTCAGATTGAAGCGTAGGATGAGGAAGAAGAGGATGCTTTCCAAATACCTTCACTACCCCCATATGTCTCTCCATGGAATAGGATGACCAAGATACTGAAGGACCTATACACTGTGAAGAGTACGCTCCAGACCTCGCTTCTTTCGGATGACATAAGGTTTGATGGTTTGCTGCTGGGTCGAGTACCGAGTATCAAGTTCAAATATTGGATCTTGCGGACAGCGAAAAAGTTCCCCCAATGGGACGAAGATAAATTACTACCACGGAAGTGGTTACTGGGTGTGGAAAAGGTGGGATTACTTAATCTGAGGTGGATACCCCACTATCACCACGCAACCATTACCATTTTTGTTATCTGACAGTTACTCTGTCTGGTACATGATGGATATCTCTGGTTGGAAGAGACGATTCCTATCACAGCTGATTTAGTAGATCGTATTACTCACCTGCCTATTAAAGGGAATGACCCCACAGACATAGCCTAAACAAGTAGTGATGTGGGTCTCGCAGAAGCACTGAAGGATAAATATAAGTTGGAAAAACGAAAGTGTGGGTATGTAATAGATAGCATCAAAGACCGAGGTGTGTGTGTCGCCACCTAGCTACTAGTGAGTAAACTCATGAGGAAATGTCATGCAGATGAGGTGCTAGCCCCTGTCATTGTGCTTGCGGAGCAGTGTGTAGAAGGGGTTCAATTCAACTGGGCACAATTCTTATGCGACGAATTTTTGACAAATTGTAAGGAAGCATAGGAAAAATTTAAGACTTTCCATTATGCATGGTTGCTACTATCAATCCTTCTAGTTGCAAGAGAACTACCGCAGGGTAGCTAGATTCCCAGCATTGAGCACAACTACCTAAAATAGTGCGGTATACATCGCTTTGGGCTACAAAGACGCCACAAGGGTTGGGGAGATCAAGGTATTTTTTATATTCATGGAAGCGAGTATCTGGACATGGATCACTAACAGACCGCGGATGTCCCTAATAGTCTACAACAATTTGCAAGGCACGACCGAGTTCAAAGCAGATATGCACAACCTATATATCCGGGCACAGAAGGATCCAAAGTGAACATGGGTCAAGCTTCCATTCATTGCAACTAATGATGCAATTTACGAGGTATTGGTAGCATGGTCTCTGGAGTGGCTCGCCCTAGACATGGCCGCATTAGAAAGGATGGAAGCACAATAGCGAAAGAAGGAAATCCAACTACGACTCACTAAACTGGCGGAAAGAACACGTCAGGGAAAAAATGAAACTTCGCAGCAAGTGGCGACGCAAGAAGTAATTGCCAAAGAGATCATGGAAGATCAGGAAATGTCCTCAGAATAGGACATGCAGAAGGAATCCGAGACACAGGAACACACAAACTTTACCACAAAATTGACCCAAGGCAAGAGGTTGCGCAGCAAGGAATCGCCACATACACACAAAAAGTCAAAAACAACAAAGACTTTGGAGAAAGAATTTCTTGACAGTAGCAAACCGACACGCAATGTCACTACATGCCCATTGGAGGAGCTGATGACAGAGCAGACAACTGTGTTGGGGGAGCTCATAGCGCAGCTGCAAGCATTACAGGTACGACCTTTGGGAGGGATGATACCTACCCTAGCAAATGGCATAGTTGCAGGCAAGTAGATGGTGTGTACTCACATAATGAATATTTTAGTGTTGCAAGCACGCACTATCCTAGCCGAAGCTAAGGGTTACACGTGAAGTTGGTGGTTGAATTTTGCCACTCTGCCTAGAGAAACCCTCTACCAACTACAGGATGGGGTAACCACTGAGCTGCATGCCAGGGAAGGCTACGCCCTCCAAAGTTTAATGGAGCCTAAGGAAAATATGGAGCAGGTCAGTCTACAGTGTGATGACTTGGTTGCACACAACCAGGAAGTGGAATAGGTCAGGGTGGAGGCTTGTAGCAAGGTACTGGAGTTGTCTATCCCAGCAAAACTTCCAATAACTAACAAGATTCGTCACATGGTCGCACGATTCCATACGGCCTAAGAGGAGGCCATGAAAGCTCAATGGGAATTAAATTTACAAATTGTGGAACTAAGACTGAAGGTGCAACCACCCACACCCTCGGAAGTTCGAGAGCAGTGCCGGAGTGAAATTCAAGTAGGATTGGAAGTAATAAAGCGTGTTGTCCAAGATTTCTCAAGATTGTTGGATCATTCCCTCCTTACGCTCACATCCCTACAGGATGACGCAACACTATAGTAGATAGAAACAGAAGCACGGGAGTTACAGTAGGCTTATGAAAAAGTTCGGGGGACTTTGCAAACGGTCGCCATCACACAACGACTGGCCAAAATGAGGGAGGCCCAGGTTCTCAAGGCACAAATTGACGCCGCTCGGAAAAAGGAAGCAGTGCTTAAAGAACGCATCCAACCTTGGCTTGATGAGGTATTCGCGGTCTCCACCAACATCGAGGGAAAGTTAGCACACATGCAGGCAACATCGAAACCCCGGTAAGCAACTGAATCTGATACTGATGCATCGGTGGCTCACGTAGAGTGCGTAAAGCAGATGGCGGAAGATTTTGTTGCGAGGGTAAGCAAAGCGTAGAATTTGCTGAATGACCTCTATGCGAAGATTGTTGCACCAGCTGAGAGACTCAGGACGAGTCACGATGATTGTGTTGGGGGCCTGTTGGGTAGTGGAGGCCCCGCGTAATGGTTTTGGGGCTCAAAGACCACAATTCTGGGAAAAAGTATGGTAAAGGCTCCGTGAGGTGCTTAGAGCGTGAATGATAATGTGTCAAGTCAAAGGGTTGTCTGCCAAAAATAATGTAAGAAAATAGAAAGTGAGTTGGCTTGCCCATGGTCCTCGGACCATGGAAATGTATAAATAGAGCAAGGCTCTATGGTTAGAAGGTAGTTTTTGTTTTGGATCTTAATGTTATGGGTTTATGAAGGCAATATTCTCTCAGTATCTGTAAGTCCAAGTCAAGAGTGTTGGTAGATAGATATAGGCTCTGCAGTTGTGCATGTAGAGGCCTAGTAGAGTCTACAGCTATGTGCGTGGACCCCTACAGCTGAGTGCGCAGGGAAGATCTGGTTGTACTAAAAAGGGGATCGATAAAGATAAGAATTTCTAAGTCATTGTGTGTTTTATCGCGAATCTATCTGGTTCTTATGTTCTGAAGTTATTCATATTTATGATTCTGTGCACTAGTTGTTATTGTTAAATGTTTACTTAAAGATCTTAAGAAGTAGATCAGATCTATAATAAATTCATTAATAAGAAAACGCACATGTACAGATCTACGTGGAAGTTCGACAACAATACAGAGTGGCATGAGGCCGCAGAACGGTTCGAAACCCCCCGATACCACATCAAGACATCCCAAGGGTGTGGAAACGTAATTCCAGCACCCTCCCCTGCTACCTCAGGTGATAACTCAGGCCACGCTCTGCGAACTATTGCCGAAAGGGCCAGTATCCGTGGGATTTGTTTGGATAATAACTCTTCCGAACATGGGTTAGGGCCCAATAAGCCAAAAAATACCATACAACATATTTCATGAAGACACAAATATAGCAGCAAGAGAAGAGTGGCTTGGCATTGCCACATCATTAGCAAGTCCATATCATCAGTGTTAAGTCATGTCTTTTCAAAATGTCACTTCAAGGTGTCCTATGAGTCATCAGGTGCTGCACCATTTGTGGATGTAATTTTCAATAATATGATAAATGTAATGTAAAGTGGAAGGCCAAGAGTCACCTATAGAATGTGAAAAGTCATGTAAAAGTTAAAGAGTCTCATGAGAATTCGAAGAGTCATGATTGAAGTCCAAGAGTCACAAGGGAGGTGGAGAGTCACCTCATTTGTTATATATACACCCTCATAGCTCAAGCAAGGTACTATTCATCTTGGCTCCTCTAACCAAGCATTAGAGAGGAAGATAGTTCTTTTGAGTAAGTGGTAGCTGTAATGCTCCAATATTGGAGCTAGAGGTGTTCATTGTATCGATGTCTCTTGGAACTTTTTCTTAATATATGAAGCTCATTGAGCCAACACACTTTCATTTTGTAAATGTTGTAACACTGTTATTTGAATGTTTATAAATATATTTTTTTTTCATTTGTACTAAAGGAATTGAACTATTTCGGTGGCTTTGGTGTTTATCTTGTTGAAGGTGTGTTGTAATTTTTTTTACGATCATTACTTCTATGAGAACTATTTCGCTAGTTGATTAACAATTATTTCACATATATGTTTGTGTATCTTTATTAGATTAGCACTATTATTGCTCTCTTAAAGTCTCACTTTTGATTCCCCCTAGTGAAAGAACCTTGATACATTCTGTAACTGAACATTCCGCAAGGCATACTCACTTGTTCACTCAAAAGGACATTTACATTATTCCCTTGTGTTAATAATTGCAGCCAAGGAAAATATCTAAGAAAATGGTATCCAAGCCTTATTTCTAGGAGGATTCCTACACCAAACAGTGTGAAGTCTAATTGGGACTTCACATCAGGGAGACCCCCTTTCATGTTCTCTAGTTCTAGCACCATCAACATTTTGGTGCTAGAAGGAGGGAAGCCACCTTTTTATGGCTATTAACTCACCACATATTAACAAGCAAACTTCCACGCAAGGCAGTGATGTTCCCATTTGCACTCCAACTCATACCCCTGAGAGAGGAAAATTCTCATCCTAATCCGGGATAAGCTTTTGAAGTTACTTAGGATCAGATCCGTACAATCCAACCTATTACTCTTTAGTTCGTGAGAGCTCTTAGTTTACTCCCTGTTACTATTATCCTACCTCATAAACCTATAAAGAAAAAAAATACTCCCAGTGGTGTATTGGTTTCTTCAGTGGAATATTTGGTTATTGCAACCCTTGAAGAGTTGGTTGATCCTACGGAAAGAAAAAATCAACAAGGGAAAATTTTAAATGTTGAGGAGAATTTGGACTGTGAAGGGGAAAATTTTCAGTTTTTTGACGAGGAACATACTAATTATAATGAAGAATTTAATAGCGAAGGAGAAGCCTTTTCAGATTCTTAAGGAGAGGAGGAGGAAGGATATGAAGACATGCTTGATGTAGACTTGGATTGGATGGCCCAAGGGCCACATACTCTCCTGGATAATCTTCACGACATGCCTAAACATATGGAAAATCTCTTGTGAAAGTTTGATCCTAATAAGAATACCATATTGATGACTTCTACATGCATTTACAAATGCTCAAGGTATTTTTTTATGACGTTTATTTTAGAATCTTTCCATACACTTTAGAATGTAGAGCATCTATATGGTATCATAGTTTTATGGCCAATTCAATTCGTAGATGGAGGGATTTTAAGAAGTTTTTTTCGAAAAATTTACTAATGCTAAAAATCTCGCCATGTTATTGAAAGAAATTGGGAATCTGAAAATGGGGGATAAAGAAAGCATCAAATATTTCAATCAAATATTTACTCATTTGTTGAACAAGTTCCCTGCAGATGTGTAAATGCACAATGACATTACGAAATAGTATTATATAGATTCCTTGCCAACTGACATTTATGTGTTTGTCAAAATAGTTGAAAAGGATACTTTGGTTTCTTAGAAAAATCTCTTGTTGTTGAAAATGATTTACATTCAATTGGAGTGATTGAAGACACTGATGATCCTAAAGACTCCAAGGAAACTGGTAAAAAAACCCCAAGCCTCTTCCACCAAAGCTAAGGAGAAAGATTAGTTTGATATGGAAAGCTTGACCAAGTCTTTGAAGTTATTAAAAGAATGAATTATTTGAATTAAAGAGAAGGTAAAGTAAGGCAACCATTGGCAGCTATTTCTCCAAGTCACCTTTCTTCAAAAAGAACAACAACTCCCAATCAATTAAATTTTCTCAAAGATCTAATTCAGTGTTCAATGTAGAAAGTTGAGGAATGGATATCTACTACACTTTTCATCAAGAGAAGAATTTAGAGAAAACACGTCCCCAATGGAATCATAATATGATTGCTATGATGACCAATTTCATAGATAATTTTCTAGCAGAGAAGCAGCCTGAGTAGAGTGAAGAAGCAAATGAACCTACGTGACCGAAGAAAGTTTGGGTGTTGGATACTCAATTAGTGCATTTCATGTCCCCCAGATGCGGGTGTTAGATGAGCAATTAATGCAAATCAGCCACCGAACAAGTAGGTGGTTGAACCATATGGCAACCTGCACCTTCCCCTGCGGGAATTTAAGGCAGGTTACTGCTCCTCGGCTGACGCCATCAACCTGTTGTGAGAACCAAGAAATTCCTTGCAAATACAAAAATGGAGCAAAGCCCCCTGCAATTCTCCATTTGGCCTCTGAGTTGCTCTTGCCACCCCACTGTAGCACAACCGAGCCTTTGCACCACTACGAGTAGACGTTGCAGACTCCTCTACTGCTTTGACCTGGGCAATGGTTATCATTTCTCTCAGTCCTTTCTCTGCAACCTGCATTTTGAGGTCTCGGCCCCTCTCTCTGGCCTAGATTTGAACTCCCCTGTTCCTCTCAATTTCCCCTCCATAGTTCTTGCCTTGCCTCCTGCCCCTGAGACTCAACAGTCGTTGCAACTTCTTAGCCAGAGAATCATGCGCCAATGCCATCGAATGCGGTGCAGGCGAGGAGGTAGTCGAGGTGGTGCCACTTGCCCCTCATCTTTGCCCACTTCTGTCTCCACTTCCCCTTCCATCTCCCCACCCCCCAACCCTTCCTCTTCCCTCTTCCTTGGTAGATATCTGGATACTCGTAGCGGCCGAGGTCGAATGGGCACCCGTGAGGTTTGGTGTTCTAGTGGAGTCACCCAACACACCAATCCTACTGCTTCTCCCCAACAAGCTCAATTCCGGTTTCTCTGCTCCATGGATAGGTCAATCATCATTGACACCATCACGGTGGACTTCAAAGAGGTAACTGGCTCGTGCACAGAACCAAAGCTCAACTCAGAGATAAACCAGGCTCCACCGTCACTCGTCAAAATTCAAGGGGAGCCAAGCTCCAGCGAGCCGCCGAGAGACATGAACCACCTGTCTAGTAGCCGACAGAAGACTCTGGGAGGCAACACCACCCGCAAAGACAAAGGAATACAGGTGGAGGACTGTGAGCCACAGGACACTGCAAGTGGAAAGTAATCAGAGGAAACTGGTTCAGAAGAATATGGCTGGTGTCTGATCGAGGAAGAACAACCACCAAGCTAAGACACCTTGCAGTTGCATGCCATAGGTCACGTGTCAGGTTCTGAGTTTGGTTTTTTATTCTCATTTTACTATGGTCAATTTTGGGTCACGCGTCCAGCTCAGGTTCCGAGTTTTGGTTTTCTTGGGTTGTTTTACTATGGTTAATTTTGAACTATACAGTAGGCAATAGTGGCAATATTTTCTGAATTTTATAGTCTTTTCACAGTGTTAATTTTGGTAGAAAATTTTGAATTCTGGAACTGTAGCCCCTGCGTGAGTAAAATGAGCCTATTTTTATCTCGTTATTGGACTAGTTTCGCCAACTGGGGCAGTCGCAATGTTAAGACTTGCTGTTTAAAATGGTCATATGGCTGACCTAGTACCGCAGAGGCCGGTGCCTCAATGTACATTATGTTTTTATTAATAGATTAGTTTTACTTAGAAAAACAATTAGTGCATTTCATGTCATATTTAATGCCGAAAAATCAAGTGTTGATGAACCATCAATGAGTGAAGCTCCTTCTCAGCAAAAACTAGTCGTTATAATTTGAGGGGTAAAGGAGATGTCTTTGAGTAAGAGCTCAAGAAGAAATTATTGAGAAGGATTCTACCACCTTCCAATTCAGCTCAGAATTTGTAGAACAAATATGGAAGTGTCCCTCTTCTAAGAACAATTCTGTCAATAATAAGAACAATTCCACCAACACTCTGAGAAGCTTCAAATAAAGATACACCACCCAATACGTCAAGACATCTTGTTAAGAATGAAAGTATTGATTACAACATTGTTGAAGACATGAAAAGAGCTCGTGTCAACATCTCAATATTTGAGCTTGTGAAGGTAATAGGATAATCAAAACTAATTATCTAAGCATTCTCATCACATTCTTTGACAGTTAATGAAGTTTCTGCTTCTCAAGTTATGTCCGTTAACTCTCGCGATATCATCGAGTCTGTAGTAAATGTTGTCAATTTAAATTCTAACACTCTCTTCTCCCTATTTCTTTTAACATTTGAAATATTTGATTATAATGTCCATAATTATTTGTTCGATTCTGATGCATCCTTGAATGTCATTCCATTATTTTTTTCTAATAAAATTAATGCTAAATGGGAAAAGGCTAATGCACAAATCATACAGCTAGACAGATCATTAGTCCAAGAAATTGGTGAACTTAACAATGTTATCATTCATTTTTAATCAAACCATAGGGTTCACCAATGCATAAAAATTGTTATTGTGGACATTCTTGGAGCCTATGGTTTTGTTTTGAGCAGTGATTGGTCCAGTAAACTACAAGGGTATTTCTCAACTAACTAGACATTTATGGCTTTTGTACAAGGGTAGAAACAATCAAATTCAAGTAGAGAGGGAGAATTACGTGAAATATACCATGAAACCACTTGAGGGACAAAACAAACAAATTGTATTTGTAGATGTCATTTTCAAAAATTATTTTTTGGAAGTAGATCACAGATTTTATCTAGCATAGCATTCACTCATCCCACTAGATACACAATTGGAATTCCTTCCTCGAAATCCAATTGTTGCAAATGATTCTTGTAACATAGATGTAAATAGTATCAGTGTAGGAACTAACTCTAATAATGCTAACATTTTGATATTTTATTTTGATGGTTTGAAGACACAAGAGGTTTATGGAGTTGATTGTATTTTAATAGACCCGCAATAGAACAAACATCTGATCTCTTGTTGCTTGGAATTTGAGTGCACTAATAATGTTGTTGAATATAAAGCGCTCATTTTGGGTTTAAACAAATCCATCGACCTCAAAGTTGAAGTACTCAAAGCAATAGGTGACTCAGAAATTGTCACACGACAGGTATGAAATACAATACATTGTGTGTCACCTAGTCTAAAAAATTATCAACAAGAGCTATGGAATTTGATTTCACATTTCCAAGATTTAAATATAAACTATGTTCCTCAAATTTGTAATGTTGTTTTGGATACATTAGCGAATGTTTCTACTAGGATGTCACCTTTAAGGGACATATTTTCAATTGAAATTATTTATAGGCATCCATACCTAACAATATAACAAACTTTTGTGTTTTCAATGATGACCAACAGATACTAGACTTTATGGTGAACATTGATGTATTCAAGGATGTAGCCACTCATGAAGGTGAGCATGAGAAATCATTGAATGGTTCAACCCAAACAAATAAAGGAAACCCCATACCCAAGGGTGTGGTGTCATTGGAAAATTTGTATGACCTGCAAAATCGGTTCAAGGGACCAATTAAGGCAAAGACAAATAGTTCCACTCTTTTGCACAAATAAGTGAATCTTGGTATAGAAGAAGATTTGAAGTGTGTAAATATCAGTACTTGTTTCACACCTCAAGAGCGGTAAGATTTCAGCAATGTTATGCAAACAGATCGGAAAACAAAAAAAAAAGATGGATTAACGAATTGAAAATTAGCCTCTTCAAGGGCGAAACCTCCTTTAGATCACATAAATGAACAATTCTTGGATGATACAAATGATGATATTTCCTTAGCATATATAGGAGTCTAAGGGGTCACAATATAATCAAATCCTACATAATAATAATAATGTAAGGGCACAACAATAACAATAGTGGGCTTTTATGGGGCACAACAATAACAATATGGGGGCTATATGGGTACAAAAATAACAATATGGGGCTACAATAACAATAAAAATAAAGGAGATACACTAATAATAACAATAAGGGGGCTACACGAGTATTACATAGGAACCTAACATTCCCCTCTCCTTAAAAAAAGTGTTGTCCTCAACGATTGAGTAGTTCTAGATGCTTCTATATAAAAATATCACCCTCCCATGTGTAACCTTCAGCAGGTATGTTCTTCCACTTAATGAGATACTTTTAAATTAATTATGTAGTTTTCGGGTTCTTGTTTCCATGACTACTTTAGGATCCAATGTGATTTTTCCTTCTTCATCAAGTTCTGGCAATACTGTTTGAACTAAGAGCTTTTCACTGATAACTTTCTTTAAGCGTGAAACATGGAAGACTAGGTGTACTGAGGAAGATGCAGGTTGCTCCAATTTGTATTCCATAGTACCAATCTTTGCAACACTTTGTAAGGACCATAATACTTGGGTGATAATTTATTATCCTTATTAGCTTTCATGAGGTACAATTTTTTGTGCATTTGTAGCCTTAAAAATATCCAGTCACCTATGTTGGGACAGGGTCCCCTAAGGTTAATCTTGGGGCAAAAGCCCAAGTTTCGGGGTAGAAAGCCCAAGTTTTTGTGATGTAAAGTGTAAAGTTTCCGCAAGTTATGGTCGCGGAGTGCGTAGATGTAAAGTGTCATAGAGGGTTTTTACCCTTCTTTTATGTAAATTGTGCTGGTTTTAGAATTTCTACCCATGGTCCGTGGACCATGGGATTGTATAAAAAGGGAAGTATTAGAAGAGTATAAGGCAAAAGTTTTAGCAAGGAATGAATGTAATAGGTCAATAGAAGTAATGAGAAAAGTGTCTTAGAGTAGAAGAGAGGCTTTGCAGCTATGTGCACAGAGGCCTAGAGTAGAGTCCCCATCTACGTGTGCGGACCCCTGAATCTGAGTGCGCAGGGTAGTTTTGAGTTTGTAAGCAGATCTGAAGTATCAATAAAGAGACTATTCTCGAAATATCTGTGTTTTATCCATTTACTTCTGTTGAAAATAGCAATAATAAATGCTTAAAATAACATTCAAAATATTCCAATTTTGGTTTGTCCTTGAATTAAAATTCGAATTTAGTCTCACCAGCTGCTTGAAAAATAATTAATTAATTCATCTTGGATTAATTAGTTGGAGAAATTCAAGCTAGAAGTATTTGTGAATTCATGCAACAGTTATCCCTTTGATTGAGGAAGTTATCCCTTAATTAAGGAGATAAGGATGAGTTATAATTGAGTTGTAATTAGTTAGCTCAAATCACTGAGTTAAGTCCAGTTAAATTAGTTCCAAACAATTTGAGGAACTAATTGTGAGTTCAGTCAGTTAATGCATGCATGCATCAAACTAGTGTACTCCAGATAACTTAATATTCTCTCATAAATAACTCATGCATGTCTATTCATAGAAAGACCCAATTGAGCTAAATATCAAGGATAGGTTACTATCAGTTGAATGAGTTTTCCTATAAAGGAAACTCATCCACGCAGTCAAGGAAGAGGTTCCTTGAGGATTGTGCAGTTTTACAAGGTGTGAGATCAGTGTCAGTGATCAAATTTACACTTGGTAACAACAGGATCACCCAGGAGAAACCAAGGAAATAGGAAGCTTGGAGGGTAGAGGAGAAGCTTTGTGAGAAGCTTTGTTTGCCTACGAGCATTCAGGAGGATTGCATTGAGAGCTAAAACTTTGTGTAATTCTGAGATATTTCCACCTTGCATGATAATACAGATAGTGGGGTTTTTAGTTGAGGTTTTCCCCTGAGTATTCTTCTGTGTTTCATGTGCATTGATTCCGCTTTAGGTTATATGTGTTCTATTTGATCTTGCTCAAATCTGTTAAGCTTCCGCAAGTTTCATTGTAGAAGTAGATTAAAGTATTTTTCTTTAGTTATATTGCATTATCAGGTTAATATATAGTGAGAATTTCTATAACTTCTACTATGAATGAATGCGTTTATGTTATGATGAATAATGGGTTTATGATTTAATGTTGTATTGATATGCGATTCTTAATGGTTTACGTTGTTATATGAGCACAAGTAATAATATCTATTTATGCGAAGAATATCTTAATGCATGCTAAAGATATCGCACAGTTAATCCGATATGAGTAATAATAGACTTCAGAGTGATTATAGAGGCGTGTAAGTGGTTGACTCACCTATTTAGGGTCCATGAAAGATAGTCGCAGACCTTTGTGAAGGTCTAGAGGTTGGTAAGATAAAGTTACATTGATAAGCCTCAAAGGCTTATCTCTTTGCATGAAGACAAGTTTAGGGCATAAAACAACATCATAACCATCTTTGGATGTGGAAACTTGGTTCCAACATCACCCCATACTGCTTTGGGTGAGACTTCATTCTGCGCCTCGCGGATTGATGCCGAAAGGGCCAGTAGTATAGGGATTTGTTTGGAAAACTTAATTATAAACTTGGGTCAGGACCCACTAAGCCAACAAATGGGTCCATTGTCTGGGCTGAGATCTGCATAAAGGGATGTGTGATGTCGCATCACTGGAATCCAACAAAGAAATAAATTGAAGATTGGGTGGATAGAAAGATCCACGAATTCACTGCGCAAGAGAACAGGAACCCACGGTTGACAAAAGTACAGTGGTTAGACATGTATCTATACATAGAGATACACTAAATTTTCTTATGTTCCTTCCCGGTCAAATTATACAAGTGGATCACTAAATTGGCAGAAATCCAAGGAAGGTGGAGACTTGACAGTCTGATAGTGTGGGCCCCAGAGTTAGTGTGGATATTGGAAGCCTCTGAAGATAGGATCACACACGTTGTCTATCACTAGATTGATTGTATCATAGGAGGATTTGTGACAAAGTTCGCGGTTGATATCTCGGTTAGCCATAACGAAGAAGAGCGATGCTTCTTCAAAGGACCATGAGGTAAGTATTTAAGATCTTTGAATACTTGGATTAAAATACTCTTGTGTGAAAAATGGTTATGCAATTACCTTGATGTTTGGAGCTACGTGAAGTGGAAATTTATTCAAGGATAGAAAGGGAACAAGACCTAAATATAGCCCGTTGATTGAGCCTCCTCTGAGTGACGACGAAGAAGCAGCACAGGCTTCTCTACAAAGCACTGTCCAATTAATAAGGCGAGGGTTCCCTCAAATACCACATCCACCCACACCACCTCCATATTCCCCTCCACCGCGTACACCTTCACCCACACTGCCACCACCTCCACCACTGTTCAATATGGCGAATTCATTAAAATTGCACATTTTCAAGGGCTTGGGTAATGAGGACCCGTACTAGTTTTGGTTCATTGCGAAGTCTATGTGGGAAGCCTAGGGAATTACAGACGATCAGATGAAGAAACCAATGTTGGTTACTGCTTTGCAAGAACGTGTGCTAACATGGTACATTAAGTATTGCACTGATAACCCGATGACTGCATTGGCGAATATTCAGACTGCGCTAAATAAGAAATTCAATAGGCCTAAGTGTGAAGAGAAATCAATCATTTGATTCAAGGAAATCATGATGAAGCCTGGCGAGACACTGTGGGAGCTATATCAAAGATTGAAATGCAAGATCCACTAAGCTAACATGAATCTTACAGATGGGAAGCACCACGAGTGGTTTGTGGCTTCGCTCTTGCCTCATATGAGGGTTGCTTTATCACAACAAAAGATTGGGACCCAAGACGAGGCCGTGGAGATTGCAATGAGATTGCATGAGACACCAATTCAAGATGATGCTTTGGGAGTTCAGCAGATTCACGCGGAGTTGCAGAACCATTGCCTAAAATTCCAAAGTATGAAGAAGGATATAGCAGGTCAGCCAGAGGTGAGTGAAGAGGTTTGGTGTTTGAAATGTAAGAGTCAAGGGAATGATAAATATCATTGCCCTATCTTCATGAATTCCATTGCAAGAGGAAGACCGATGTCTCTGAGGCTAGAAGCTCAAGCAGGGACAAGTGCAGAGCCCGCATTGTGGTGTGCTATTTGTCAGGTAGCTGGAAAACATGCAATAGAAAATTGCCACTTGTTGCAGAAATTTATATAGACATCGCAACATCTCTTCTACAACTTCTACCAATCAGTAGGTCATGATGAGCACAATTTCCATAGTTATGAGTTAATGATGGAGAAAACATCCGCGTATCGAATGCAGATAGAATCCTGGCCTCCGGATCAAGCCGCTAGGGGGTTGCGAGGAGGATATCAGGGGCGCAGTCGAGACCGAGGTGGAGGACGACCTACGAGAGGTCGAGAGCAAGTTATTTGCTACAATTGTGGAGGTCGAGGACAACACACACGAGAATGCATGAACCCAACGTGCCTGTCATGCCGATATTGTACCCAGTTTGACCATGCGACAGAAGACTGCCCTATATTAATAGCTAAGATGCATGAAAAGGGGATGTAGCCTTATGAGCCTATGCAGAACCTGCAGATGATTAAGGTTGAACTCCGTGAAGAGAACCCCAATGTTAATATTTTGATGTGAAGTGGAGTGACAACTGGTGAAGATAAGGGAAAGTGGTGTGAAGAAGGTGAATGGGTCCGCAAAGCTCCAGAAAAGGATGCTGGCTTTGATTTCGAGCACGCAAAGGAAACCTTAATGGAAGCAAAGAAAATCTTCATTAAGGCTTCTACCTCAGGAAGCTAGGATATTAAGTATGAAGAGATGGACCCATCCATGCTTACTACATTTTTGGAGAGTTATATGAAGTTTCTATGTGATAGTAAGGTCATAAAGGGATTATAGGAGTTGATTAATAAATGTGTTTGTAATGCTCTTGAGGGACCACATGTGGTCAGGAAAATTGGTAAGCTTAAGGCAAGAACAAGGCATGAGATGAGGCTCACTACGCAAATAGGAGAGCATGAAATGGACCAAGTTATTATGGATCTTGGGTCATATGCGAATGTTGTGCTGAAAAAAAACATGGGAGAGAATGGGGAGACCTGCGCTGCAATGGTTCCTATTCAATTGAGCATGGTGAATCAACAAAATATTATCCCCATGGGAAGATTAGAGGGAGTGATAGTTGATATTGAAGGCACGAGTGCATTGGCAGATTTTGAAGTAATAGAGATTATCAATGACAACAATCCCTACCCCGTGATCCTTGGGATCGACTGGGCTATCGATATGAATGGGGTGATCAATTTGAAGAAGCGGACAATGTCATTTGAAATAAAATCTCTCCACGTAATAGTACCTTTAGATCCAGCAGAAGGACCGCACTATACTGAACCAATCACGATTACGAAAGTGATGATGATTTGGACCAAATTTATAAGATAACGGTGCGAGATCAAGATTGGGTGAATCTGACGGCTGATGGACATATTGCATGGGACCGTGAGAGCTCTTGCACATTAGAATCAGATGAGGAATTAGAACACTGGCATAATAGATTTCATGAAGTGTCTACGCTACAATGCAACATAATGACCAAATCGTTGCGTTGTGTATCGTCAGAAGTAGAATTCTTCCTTATTATGATGGTTTAACTAACATTGAAAAATTTATGGATGCATTTGAAAGGGAAGTGTTAGAGAAGCATCGCTTCCAAGCCTTGGACTTGGCATTGTGTGCTACACCTGAAAGATGGTATGGTATGCATAATGACAATTTCAATGAATGGCACGAATATAGAAGAATGGTGAGCGTGCGGTTTGGTCGGCCAAAGGTGCGATTGACAGAGAAATATGATGGAAGGAGTGATCTGTGCGACCAGTTATCAAAATGGATTGATGCTTATGGAGCAGAACCGCAACCGATGTGGGTGCATCTGTTCTGTCACACCTTGGATGTAATACCTATGAATTAGTACTTGGAGATAGAGCTTCGCCATGGCACGAACAAATGTGATATTTTGAGACAAGGATTCTTGATGACATTCAGCTTTGAGGATGGATTTGAGTGCATTGATGAAGCACTGCAGGAAGTCAAGGCAACAATCTTTTGAAATCTGCAGGATCCCTTGGATTTGATTTAAATAGATTGGACCACATAGCGGTGTCATGCATTGGAGTGCTACAATTTGACTACTGAAGAAGAAGAGGAGGATCTAAGGAACATTAATATCCCTAAGACAGAAGGTCACCCAAAGTCGAGGTGCTACAGATAGAGAATCCAAATATCACCACGCCACTGAAAGCAAGACAAGTGAACATTGGGACAGAAGAGGAGCTAAAGTTTGTGAAGATCGAGTACTACTAGGATGATACTATAGTAGATAAGGTCACTGAATTGCTCCACGAGTGCCAGGATTTGTTCCCTACAAATTTTTAGACCTGAAAGGGTTATAGGCGATTTAGGGGTGTTTAGGATAACATTGAAACCAGATGTGAAGCCTGTGAAACAGAGACCATATCGCCTCAATCCTAGGTATAAAGAAAGGGTCCACTTAGAATTGGACAAAATGTTGGCAACATGAATCATTAAACCAATGGAGGAATCCAATTGGGTCAGTCCTATGATAGTTCAGGAAAAGAAGCCGAAGGATGAAATAAGGACATGCATAGATCTCAAGAAGCTGAATTACACTTGCAGGCATGGTCCTTTTCCAACTCCATTCACCGATGAAGTGGTTGATATTGTAGGAGGACATGAAGTATATTCATTCACTAATGGGTTCTCGGGGTACCATTAAATAAAGATCGCACCGAAAGATAGGAGTAAGATGACCTTCACGACTGAATGGGGATGCTTTTAGTATACTATAATTCCTTCTAGACGGGAGAATGCACTAGAGATCTTTTCGCACGTAGTCAGCAAGGCATTCAAGGACTTCATTCACAAGTTTTTGGAGGTATACTTTGACAATCAGACAATGTTTGGGTTGGTAAAATGCCATGTACCTAGTCTACACTTGATGCTGGATACATGTCAAAGGTATCAGATCATGATAAATTTGAAGAAAAGTTTGTCCTATGTTCCCTTCGGAATCTTGTTGGGTCATGTAGTATGCAGATAAGGATTAATCATGGATCCAACTAAGATCATAGTTATAATCAATCTGGAGGTGCCAAGAAGTGTCAAATAGTTGTGCGCAATGCTAGGGCATACTGGTTATTACCAAAAGTTCATCAAGAGTTATGCCGAGATTACTGCGCTAATGGAAAAATTGTTGATGAAGGATGATACATTCTGCTGGAATGAAGAATGTCAGCAGCGCTTGGATGTGTTAAAAGAAAATATGGTCACCATGCAGATCCTAGTTTTCCCAGATTGGAAGAAGGAATTTCATGTGCATGTGGATGCGTCAGGTATTGCGTTGGGAGAAGTGCTAACACAGGCCAGTGAAGGAGAGCTTGATCACCCTATCGCGTTTGCAAGCAGGAAGTTATCTAAGGTTGAGAAGAATTATTCGATGACAAAGCACAAATGTTTGGCTATAGTGTATGCACTCTAGAATTTCAGACGCTACTTGCTAGGCGGAAACTTTAAGATGTATACAAACCATTTTACATTAAAGTACATGGTAAACAAGCCTGTGTTGGGGGGGTGAATATGCAAATGGTTGTTTTTGTTTCAAGAATATGATTTCGAAGTCATTTTGAAGCTAGGGCGATTAAATGCAGGACTAGATCATCTGTCGCACATTGAAACAGGGGAGGAGCCTACCAATTTAGAGGAGGGGTTGCCTGACACGTAGCCCTTTGTGGTGCGCGTAGCAGTTAATCATTTTGTAGACATCATACACTTTCTGACTACATGAACGGCTCTAGAAGGGTACACTAGTCAACAGAAGAAGGAATTGGTGGTGTGCACAGTAGATTTTTATGTTATTGTAGGTCACTTGTATAAGGTGGGAGCTGATGAGATATTGCAATGTTATGTGCCTGAGTTTGAATGAAGCAACATCCTATCTGAAGCTTATGGAGGGGCTGCGAGAGGCCATTATGCAGAAAAAGCAATAGCGTAGAAGATTTTATGCATTGGGTTGTGGTCGCCAACAGTGCATAACGATTCGAAAGCATATTGTAAATCATGTAATGCATGTCAATGGATGAGAATTCTAACATGGAGGAATGAGATGCCTCTGAATCCAAAAGTGTCGTTGCAACCATTTGAAAAATGGGTAATTGATTTTATAGGACTGATTCATCCTCTAGGAAAGAAGATGGGTGCGTAGTATATCATCTCCGCGACTAAGTATTTGACCAGATGGGCAGAGGTGCAACCTGTAAAGGATTGTACAGGGGAAACAATGGTGAAGTTCCTATTTGAATATGTGTTGACTAGGTTTGGTTTCCCGAAGATTTTGATGAGCGATCATGGTACACATTTCCTTAATGAAATGATCAACGCGCCGACGGTGGAATTCCAAGTTTATCATCAAAAGAGCATGCCATATCACCCTTAGGCTAATGGGACGATGGAATCGTTTAATAAGATATTGGATAAGAATTGACAAAGGTTTTCAATGCGAAGAGGAATGATTGGGACATGCGCATACCAACGATGTTATGTGCTTATAGAACTACTTGTAAAAATATTACTAGGGAGACACCTTTTTGACTAGTCTATGGCATAGAAGTTGTGATGCCGATGGAGTACATTGTGCCTAGTCTATAGATAGAGACATTCATAGGAATGGTGGACCGCGGAGCCTTAGAAGAAAGGCTTGCACAACAGACAAAGCTGGAGGAAGATAAATTCTTGGCTAGATTCCATCAACAAGTTCAGAAGGAGCATGAAAAGGCATGGCACGATCAACACATCAAACTGCACACCTTCATGGTAAATGATTTAGTTTTATTATATGACAACAAGTTTGATAAATTTCTAGGAAATTTCAGATGCATTGGCTAGGACCATATGTGATCAAGGAGATTACCGATGGCAGAGCAGTTCAGTTGGTGAAATTGAATGGAGATCCATTTCCCGAAAAGGTAAATGGCAACCGATTGAAGCCATACACCGGGGATACAACCAAATTACTATATGATAGTAGCACAGTATTAATGCTCCAGGCAGCTACAAGGAGGCACGAGTCTATAAACTACACTACCCAGGTTGTAGAGTTGCGAGATGAGGGGCCTACACAGAATAGAAGGGTGTCAGAAAGTCAGCTGATGCACGAAGGGAGTTGCGCTATAGGACGAGAGACCATGCAGCCTAGCCAGAAAGTGACCATTACCATCATTATTCATGATTTGACAGTGAGAAAACAACTAAGAGGAGCGGGGGGGTAGCATTTAAGGCTGAATTTAAGAGCGAGATCTTTGATAATCTGTCGCCAATCTAGCATTTATGAGTAGATTTTGGGCGTAACGGTAGAATTCAAATTCAAACTTGCCTATAAATTATAGATGGTCACCCAACAAGAGACACTTTGCATCCTAATAGTTTAAGTGTCGTGTTGTCGGGTGTACATGAACCGCGCATTCTTCAATGACTTGGTCGCTAGTTCTGTGTTTGACAAGTTACCTGAGGAAACCCAACAACTTATTAATAGCTTCATCTTTAAACCCATGGAATTTGCAAGTGCTGGAGGGTCTATTGCCTCTGAGGGAGTTTCCCCTGAGGTCACAAGTATGGATATGTCCATATTAGTGCCAAAATCATTGAGGTTTCCTAGGCCGAAGCCTATGCCGACATGAGAGGTTTCCAAGCCGAAGAAGGATAAACAGAAGAAGACTTTGTCAATGCGTGAGTCACCAAGGAAACATCAAAGAAAAGAAAATCCAACCATGCAGGAAAAGGGCAAAGTGGTTGACCAGGAGGGTGATGAGGGCACAAAGGACATTGATATTGAGGGGGTAGACCTTATTTCAAAGCTGCTAGAATACATCCCTCCACGCTAGGGCAAGTTGAGGGGCCCAAAGGACCTAGATGAGGGAAATTTTCTCCTTCATACACCCCTGCTACTAGAGAATATCACGTTTGAAGGTCCGTGCTTGGTGCACATCCCACATCTAAAACTTGAATATTGGGACTTGGGGGACACTGAGCGGTTCCCCCACCTGGCTACCGATAATTTCATGCAGCGAGTATTCTTCAAGGAGTCTGGTGTCACCGCGCTACAACTGGTGAAGTGGATTCGTGGGGTGGAAAAGGTAGGATTGTTGAATATGCGATGGGTGTCGCATTACCACCGTGCTCCCATAAGCTTGATTGTTATCAAACAGTTATTGTGCCTAGTGCATGAAGGGTGTCTGTGGTTGGAGGAGCTGATCCCTATAACCAACATGATGATCCATAGGATCACCTTACTACCACATTCAAGACTAAATTCTCCAAGGCATTTTGCGGAAAGACAAGCGAGCATGACCTCACTGAGCGGATGAAGGACAAGTTTAAGCTTGTCAAGAAGTCACACAGGTATTTAATTTCAAGCATAACCGACCCCATGGTGAAGGTGGTCACCCAGATCTTGGCTGGAAAAATAATGAGAAAGTGTCACACGGAGGAGGTGTCAGCACCAGTTGTTTCACTAGCGGCCCAATGCGCAGAGGGCGTACAATTAATCTAGGTGTGCTACCTGTGCAATGAGTTCCTCGTGAACTATAGGGAGGCACAGGACTAGAGTAAGACATTTCACTACTCATGGATCTTACTTTTAATTATGCTAGTCACATGGGAGTTGTCGGAGGATAGCCAATTTCCTCTGATTGCACCATATTTTCCAAAAGCAGCAAAGTTTGATTCGCTATGGGCCACAAAGGATGTTGACCAGGTCCAGGAGAGAAAGGTGTTTTGGGTATTCATGGAGATGATAATTAATATGGCCATCAACCGAAATTATTGGTTGTCACCAACCATCTTTGAGTAGTTGTTTGGGTATGCGGAGTTCAAAGCGGACTTCCATTGTATCTCCATATGGGTGTGAAAGCACCTAGAACAAAAGTAGTATAATTTACCATACCTCGCGACGAATGATGTCATTGTAGTGGTCCTCAATCGGTGGCCAAAATACTGGTACAAAACATCAAATTTGTTTGCTGGGACTAGTAAATCTATGGAAAAGTAGAAAAAGGAAGTGACCCAATTGAAAGTTCAGTAGTTGGCTAAAAAGAGAGAGAAGTAGATTGAGGAGAAGGCACGCACAAAAGCGAAGCGCATTCCTAAGGAACAAGCAGAGTGGGAAGAGCACGGCTCTGACAGGAGCAAGAAATCCCCTTCACCACAGATAGAGGAAGAAGAGAAATCAAAATAGGGCAGTGGAGATCTGGAAAGCACTCCCTTCCAGGTGAAGCAAATAAAGGAACAGGAAAAAGAAGGAATGCAGAAGAAGACCAAGGTCGCTAAGTCATCCCTAGACCCGATCACCTTGACAAAGGGTGACTTGGATGAAATTTGGGACAAGGTAATGGATACAACCACAGAACTGTTGCAGCAGAAGCACGCACTTAGTGCCCTACAGATGGGTTTGTGCGAGATATAGATCTAAACAACCAAACTGCAAATTGGTGCAGGACAGAGTAGCGCAACATCAACTAGTTTGGCACCAGGGACCACTCACGCCGTAGAGTTGGTTCGATCCTTGGACCTCCAGGTAGTTGCACTACCGGATGGAGCTCTGATTGTGGAGGTGGAAGCTGAAAAGGCTACTACCTGCACACTGAGGAACATTGGCCTCAACTTGGCCGTGCTCCCTAGTGAATTCCTTCACACCCTACAAGCAGGTGTCATTGAAGAGTTTAAGGCCTGAGGGTAGCGCATGCTGCGCATGATCAATGAGTAGAAAATAAACAATGAATAGATATGCTTTGAAAAGACAACTGTGCTGGAAGCCTGAAAGAAGGTTTAGGAGAAGAATGAGCACACCGCAGTAATAGTAGCCGAAGCGTGCATAACTGTTCCAAAACTGCATATCCCAGAAGAAGCACCAGTGTAAGCTAAGATTTGGAAGTTGGCTGCAGGTGTGCATGACGTGAAGACCGAGATGGAAAAGTTTTAGTTTGAGTTGAACCTAAAAATTGTAGAGCTTGAGTTGAAGACATAGCCTTCAACTCCGCCAGAAGTCAAAGAACAGTGTGAAGCTATTGTGAGGGATGGAGTTTCTACAATAGATGTTGCGGTGGCAGAATGCACTGCACTCTTCGAGTAGTCTATGGAGCTAATCACGAGTCTGCAGGAAGATCCTAACCTATAGAGATTGAACACAGAGGCCTGAGAATTGTAGCAATAGTATGATGAAGCAAAGGCGACAGAGTGTATGATCGTTGTCACGTAGAGATTGGAAAAGCTATAGGAGGCAAAGAAACTGCAAAAGCAGGTGGAAGTAGTGCAGCAGAAAGAGGAAATCCTCAAGGCCATATTAGGGCCTTGGCCGGATGAGGCCTACATGATCTCCACCACCATTGGGGAGAAATTGGCCAGCCTATAGAGAACACAACTGAATATCTAGGAAGATGGCGTAAGACTAGCAACCAAGCATCTGGTGGAGCAGGTCAAGCAGGTAGCTACGCAGTGCACAATTGAAGTTGTAGTGGCATAAGTGGAGCTGGGATGTCTTCGTAGTAAGATCTTCACGCCAGCTGAGTGACTCAAGGGAGAGTCACGATATTTGTATTAGGGGCCTATTGGGACATGGACCACTAAGGTTAATTTTGGGGCAAAAGCCTAAGTTTTTGCAATGATTAGTGTAAAATCTCCGCAAGTTATGATCACAAAGTGTGTAGATGTAAAGTGTCATAAAGGGTTTTTGCCCTTCATTTATGTAAATTGCGTCAGCTTTAGAAGATCTACCCATGGTCCACAAACGATGGGATTGTATAAAAAGGGAAGTCTTAGAAGAGTCTAAGGCAACAATTTTAGTGAGGAATGAATGTAATAGGTCAAGAGAAGTAACGAGCGAAGAGACTTAGAGTAGAAGAGAGACTCTGCAGCTGTGTGCGTAAAGACCTAGAGTAGAGTCCGCAACTGAGTGCGAGGACCCTTGCAGTTGAGTGTGCAGGGTAGTTTTGAGTCTGTATGCAGATCTAAAGTATCAATAAAGAGACTGTTATGGAAATATCTATGTTTTATCCATTTACTTCTGTTATGAATGAATGCATTTATGTTATGATGAATAATGGGTTTATGATTTAATGTTGCATTGATGCGTGATTCTTCACGGTTTACATTGTTATATAAACACAAGTAATAATATATGTTTACGTGAAGAATATCATAATGCATGCTAAAGATATCAGACACTTAAGCCAATATGAGTAATAATAGACTTTGTAGTGATTACAAAGGCACATAAGTGGTTGACTCGCCTATTTATGGTACACAAAAGACGGCCGTAGACCTTAGGGAAGTTCTAGAGGCTGGTAAGAGGAAGTTACATCGACAAGCCTCAAAGGCTTATTCCTCTGCGTGAAGATAGGTTTAGGGCATAAAATGACATCATAACCATCTCTGGGTGTGGAAACTTGGTTCCAACATCCCCCCATACTGCTTCAGGTGAGACTTTAGTTTGCGCTCTGTGGATTGATGCCGAAAGGGCCAGCAGTGTAAGGATTTGATTGGAAAACTTAACTCTGAACCTAGTTCAGGACCCACTAAGCCAACAACCTACATCAAAACTTCTTTCACTGCGATGTTGATATGCCTGTTGTTTCATTCGATTTTGTGCCAAAGTGAGGTTATCATTTAAGAGTTCGAGAATTTTTTGTTGATGCTCGATGTGATCTTCCACTACCTGAACCTTAGGATTTTCTCTTGAATATGATGTAATAGACGATGGATGATATCCATAAAGTGCCATAAATGGGGTAATTGTTGCTGCAATATGGAAGGAACTGTTATACCATCATTAAGCTAGAGGTAACCACTTGACCCATTGTGTTTGTTTATAAGATGAAAAGAAACAAATATATACTTCCAAACATGTGTTCACTATCTCAATTTTTCTATTAGATTGAATATGATAAGATGAGCTATGAGTTAATTGAGTACCAAGACAAGAAAATAATTCCATCCAAAAGTTTCTAGTGAAAATGGGATATTTATCACTTACAATAATCGTTGGGTTTACATGTAGCTTTTGAATTGTTTCCATAAATGCAGTATAAATTGTACTCACTTTAAAAGGATGAGATAATGGACAAAAGTGTGCATACTTGGTAATTTTGTCAACTACCATCATGATGACACTCTTTCCTTCATACTTGGGTAAAATTGTGATAAAATCCTTTGAGACCTCCTCCCAATGCTGAATTGGTATGGCTAAAGGTTGGTCTTAATTGTATCAACTTTATTTTATCGACAAACCAAACATTCTACCATAAACTTATGAATATCATATTTAAGGTCATTTGAAAAAAATTCCTTTTTTTTTCAATTTTTTTTTGCTCTTCCAAACTTGTCCTGTGGCTTGAGGAGTTGTGACCTAGGAGCATCTAAGCATTCAAAGTCACCTGGGGATTGCATCCGGCCTGGGCCACACCAGCCCTCAATTGACTAGATTTTTAAGCATGTCTCCTCCCCCTCGCACATGGCACAACCACCCCCCATGAGGTTTGATCTTGGGTCGTGTTACACAGTAAAATGTCACTGTCATCCTGTCAGTCTCCCTACTGTGTCATGAAAACACATTCACCTTTCTTATGCTCTCTGAAATGGCTAAAAACCCTCTTTGCCTAAGTTTATTGGATTATCGCGTCTGTTTCTAAAATAACTGCGCTGACTAGTGGAGGATAATGTAACTGCTGCGCTGCCAGCGCGGAAGCACACATGTTTTTCGCGCTGATCTAATTTCACGGACAGCGCGCCCTCCACTTGTATCACTACGCACTGACCAAGCCTCTTCTATAGTTGATTTGCGATGCCAGTGCACCAGCCTAGTTTTGCACCTGCGCTGATCCTGTTTAGGCGAGTTTGTTCTAATAACCAGCCTTCCAGATGACTCCAGACTTGGCTGTTAGCATTGTAAAGGTCGCCATCCTTTCTCTGGCATGTCTGTTCGACTGATCATCCACTTCTCTTGGGGGAAAGATCATCCTTTAACTATTCATGGAGACTCCTTCTCCTTTATAGGCCTCCTCCATTGCCCATGAGCAGCTAGTTTGGAACATATAGACTTTGATTGAGGAATTCTTAGTGCATTAGTGCTGCTCTTTGTAGGCATTTGGTGTGTTGTGTGAGGATTGCTTTGAGCTTGAGGAAGGTCATGAGTTTGTTGCCTTGTATGTGAGAGAGAGATCTCTTTGACTTGGGAGAATTGCTTCAAAGGTGAATGTTTGGAAGACATGCTGGCTGGACCCTCTAGAGAAGGACTCAGCGTCAGGACTTCGGTTGTACCTTACTCTATTTTCTGATTAATAAAGATAGATGACTACTCTTATGGTTCCATTTCCATTTGTCCTATGAATGATTAATGTAAATTGTATCCTTCCTGACTGATACATAGTTGTTTTTAGTAGGTTTTACGCTTGTGTTTGCTCTCTCTTTGCTTGTGCAAGTGTCCGCCCACGAAGATAGTGGAGGACTGTGATCGGCTGGAGCGAAGGAGCGAGAGGATCATCTCTTCGACAAACGTAGTGTTGGAATCCAAGTAGGTTTCTTTTACCCACTTGTTAATTACAACTAGGAACCTGCGGTGTAGCATTGTTTGATTGTTGCTAGACCCCCTTTGGTCTAGTAGGGATCGCCTCTATCCGTAGAGGGGATTTACCTCTCCAACAAGGTTTGCGTTGATATCTTGGATGAGCAGGAAGAAAAAATATGTTGCTTTAAGCACTGCCGAGGCTGAATACATTGTTGCGAATATGGCCTATGATGAAGTTGTTTGGTTGAGGAAGATCTTCAGTGAGCTATTTGAGCACTTGTTAGATACCACTATGGTATTCTACGACAACCAGAGTGGGATTCTCCTATCAAAGAATCTTGTGTTCCACGACCGGTCCAAGCACACTGATATCAGGTGCCACTTTATCTGTGATATTGTACAATTGGGAGCAATAAGGCTCCAACACATCAGGACAGATGAGCAGGTCACTGACATTCTCACGAAGCCTTTGGGGAAGGTAAAATTCTTAACCTTTCGAGAGAGACTTGGAGTCATGGAACAACCCTCCTATGAGGGTCCCGTATAAGTTGGAAACTGAGCTCTGGGAGCTCTTGAGGGCTTGGGGTACTTCTTGGAGCTATGAGCGACCATAGGGTGAGTGGTTCATCTTCCCCTAGCGATGCACTAGATACAGGGTAAGTGGTTCATATTCCCCTAGTGGTGCAGTAGATATAGGGTGAGTGGTTCACCTTCCCCTGTGATACCCCATGATGGTTGACATGTGTGTAGGGTGATTGTTTCACCTTCCCCTACGATTACAAACACATGTATGTAGGGTGACTGTTCACCTTCCCCTACGATTGACATATGCATAGGATGAGTGGTTCATCTTCTCCTATGGCATATGAGTAGGATGAGTGACTCACCTTCTCCTTTTGATGCCCCAGCACACATCCTAACCATGGAGTCCAGTACTCATGGGAATTACCTCACATCTGGCTAGTGAGTTGAGAAAATATGGTTAGGGACCATAGCACTACTGATGGACACATCATGTACTACCGTACTCCCTATGACTAGGATGCATGGTGTTCTACAACTTGATCTGGGATCAAGGACTGACTTTTGTCAAAGGAGAGTGGTAAGGTATTATGACTCACTCTCGATCACTTCTTCTTCATTATTACTTCATGGTTCAACAGAGTAGAGTAGAGCATAGCAGTGATGACAGAGATGGTACATGATGACATGATGGCATCATGATGATAGATGGATTGGCAGGTGGAATTCTCCTAAATTGAGAGGGAGTGTTAAAATTGGCAACTAGGGCCAAATTCCA
Source organism: Pinus taeda (assembly GCA_000404065.3). Taxonomy (NCBI): domain Eukaryota; kingdom Viridiplantae; phylum Streptophyta; class Pinopsida; order Pinales; family Pinaceae; genus Pinus; species Pinus taeda. The sequence continues at coordinate 46,550 of APFE031573248.1, forward strand.
CCTTGGGATAGCTCATATGATGGAGATTATTATTGCATTGGATTCCTCTTTTCAAGAGGTCCAAATTTGATAGAAATATCATCTCATTTAGTCAAGTAGAAGTGGAATTTTGAATTTATTCTCTCTCATGCACAAATTGTTAAGGTTGACCTCAGCTTAATGTAGGCTCAAGAAGCCCAATAGATGTGTCCTTTCACCCTCATCGAATTGAATAAATAGGAGTGACCTATCTCCTCATTTGGACATCACTCACTCATCATCTCTTCTCTCTTCAAATCTGATTGGTTCGAACATCTTGAAGATCAACTCTCTCTCTCTCTCTCTCTCTCACGTGTGGATGGAAGGACAAATTTATGGGTTAGATTGCAGGCCGAATTTTAGAGTTGCAGGAAAACGTTGACTAGCATTGGCCAAGGCTTTATTGACAAACTTTGACTGCGTTTTCAGGTGTAGAATTCCTCTCTTGAGGCCGCATTTATTGGCACAAAAATTGAGGTGTTTGGGATAGTTTGACTTGTGTTGACTTTAGGTTGACTTTTGTTTTGACTGCAGAAAATCACAAAAAATTCTCTCTCCTTTGACCGAGTTGTTTTGGCTTGCATTTGACCTCCTCTTCAGGCCAAGTTTGACCAAGGAGGACCGAGCTGCATTAGTGAAGTGTTGTTGTTGTTTTGACCAGTGTTCACTTTCTGGTTAGGGTTGAAATTCGTTGTAGTTGACTGCAGAATTTAACAGGGTTGATTTGACTATGTGTTGGGCAAGTGAATTTGATTTTTGTACTCTCTCTCTCTCTCTCTCTCTCTCTCTCTCTCTGCTTAGGACAAATAATATGATGGAGATGATTATTGGATTAAATTTCTCTTTTTAAGAGGTCCAATTTTGATATAAATATCATCTCATTCTGACAAGCAGAAGTGGAATTTTGAATTTATTCTCACATGCGCAAATTGTCAAGGTCGGCTTCAGTCAAATGTAGGCTTAAGAAGCCCAATGGATGCACCTCCTCAACCTCAACGAATTGTATAAATAGGAGTGACCTCTCTCCTCATTTGGACATCACTCATCACATCATTTCACCCCTCTCTCTTCTCTTGATTGGTTCGTACAGCTTGGGTAGCCTCTCTCTGTTCTTCGCACATGTGGTAGGAGGCTGGAAATTTCAAGGTTAAGTGCAAGTGGAATTTCAGAGAAAGAAACTAGACTTGACTAGCATTGACCAGGGCTCATTTGACCTTCTTTGACTTTGATTTTCAGGGCATGATTTTGATTTTCTTAGGCTGAGTTGTTGGGCATAGAAATCAAGATGTTTTGGGTAGTTTAACCAACATTGACTTCTACATTGACTTTACATTTGACCGCAAAAAATTACAACAATGTTTCTCTCTCCTTTGACTGGGTTTGACTGAACTGTTTTGGGCTGACGTTGACTCTCCTTGAAGGCCAAGTTGGATTGTTGTTGATCAAGATGTTTGGAGGACGTTTTGGTGTCGATTTGACCAGCGTTGACTTTCTGGTTAGGGGTTGCAGTTGATTGTTGATTTTGACAGGGCAGTTTTGGCTACTTTACAATACATTTTCAAATAATAATTTACATAATCTACAAAATGATGTGGCACATGATGACTCATGACATGACACTGATGATATGGACTGCATGATGACATGGCAATGTCTAGCCGTTCTTTACTGCTACTTTCTTTGTGTCTTCTTGAGGCTGATTTCTTCTTCCACCTCCATATGGCTTAGAGATGAGGAGTCTTTAGTGTTATTAGATCTTAAGATGTTGTCGCAAAGTGATTTCCCTTTTCTTCCTTCTGAATGATCAATTTGTACCTTCCGCTACAAAGGTGTCTTCTAGCATGGTCTCCTTCTCCATTTCCTTCTTCATCATCTTGTCATAGCATGATAGGGTACCTGCATCTACAATTCACTCATGACAAGCCGACATCAGTACGATAAACCCCTAGTCTAAGATGTCACATGATGCTCCTATGACTGAGTTGAAATTGGGTGGCAGGGTGAGAGAAAAACTAAAGGACAATGCAATTACACAACTAAGGGAATCAAGGGTCAGGACTGAGCCTTGAGACTATGCAATGCATAGTTAAGGCTAGACTGGTGTTAATTTTAGATGGCAATGGTGTGTTTTATGCTTTAGCACAATTTACTTCAATGTTCCTTTTGCAGCCCAATGACAATTTCCAATTATATTTAGTAGCAATCACATTAACTTAATCACATTGACAGTAAATGAAAATAGAACATAAAAACATGTGTAGAAGGCAAGCCAACACAAGAGGACAGAAGATTTGGCAGATGCTAAGGAAAAAAAACCCCAATGTGGGGAAAACCCTTTGATCAAATCTTCTTATTATTATTCAATAGTTCAGCAAAGAGAGAGAGAGAGAGTACATACATCAAATTCACTTGCCCAATGCATAATTGTTGCGAAGATCTCGTGATGTTCTATATAGGGATACTTTTGCAACAAGGCTTCAGTCAATAATCGTGGATTTCTATTTTTCTGAACTGCAAATTCTCACTATTTTTGTTCAACGCACTCCTAGATTTCCTTCTTTGATGGATGCCAAAACATATCCCGGTTCCAGCAACGGAACCGTTTGTTGGATCAAGGGGCTTGAACCCAAGTTCAAAGTGTATTGCACACCAACAAAACCCTTAACCACTGGCCCTTTGAGGAACAACCCATAAGCAGATTGTAGTCTCACCCGAAGCGGTTATGGGAGGTTGTAGAACTAGCTTTCTGCAACCAAAGGGATATTGCGTTGTGGCACCTATGTGTTTTCTTATATTTTATATTGATCTATAGCTTCGCATACATAAAATACTTCGCGCTAATGTTTTACTTCACAGATTTGCGCATATTACATAAACCTATAAGAGAACAATATAACATGTATTCTATCGCATCAATAAGTGAAAATCATGCATATCAATACATATGGACACAGATTAAGATTACAAATACACAAGACTTCGTCAAAACGGTTTCTTCTTTATCAAGATAGATCTTTTAGTACATATAATTTCTTTGACTTGTGCACCCAATTTAATCAGCCCAAATCAATAGTCCCAGATTAACGAACAATAACCTCTCGTTACCCTCCCCCGGATGGTCAAATCCGTTCATTTTTTGTGCTCCCGGTCACGATTTCTCGTTGTTTTCATGTTATTTACCTATTGAATGATCACGACCTTCTTTCATAGAGCACCAAATCATCCATTCCGCCTATACTCAAACAAAATGTAGAAAATTAGGGACAACAACGCAATTCATCAGCCAACATGACTAACAACAATGCTTATTTGAGGCCTCAGTTACCACCATAATGCCCAAAACAACACCAGAAACTCAACTGACTGATATTATTAGCAGTATTGGTCTATTTTCATAATTTTTGTAACAAATCTTGAATTTTGTTTCAAGATATTTATTTTGTAAATAATTATATAAATACTTCAGATTTCGAAGTATTGTAGGTTGGATTTTTGTGAATCATAGCTTGGAGCTAGTGTACATTTTGCAATAATATAACAGGCAGTTACAATTATTATCTTGGGATTCTTGTGGTATGCTTTTGTGACAATGTTTTTCTCTCATATTTCTTTTTCCTACCATCTTTATGCTTTCTTGTTATCATCTCATGAGTTTTAAACATAGTTCATAAGTTATATGCTCTGTTTTGATGAGATCTTCATGCAATTCTTCTTTCTTATTGATGAATGAATTCATGGTTACATGCTCATTCTGATCCTCTACCTTTTCATCTTTGCACCACCACGACAAACTATTTCTGTCACTGATCATGCCTACCTTGCCCCATTATATCTCTGCAATTGACCATTAGAAACCTTAGCCTAGTTCCTAGATCTATGAGCTTCATCCAGCAAACCATGAAATCAAGCACCAATGAGCTAATTATCTAGCCTAACATCTAAAATCCCTCTTCAGTCACTTAATTGGTTGTGAGATCCTTGAGAGAGCCCTCTCTGATTTGGTAGGGCTAGCTGCCAAGTCTAAATATTGGTTTGAGGTTACCTCATTTGCTTCCTTTCTCAGCCTTGGGACACTTGAGGAGTGCTAACATTCTTGGCGACCATACTCGGGAAACGAACAATTTCATATTCCTTGGGAAAGATTCTCAAAGTTTAGATTTGATTTGTTGATGGTGGACAACAGTTAGACACATATGAAGGTTGAATCATTCATGTGGCGACTCCAATCAACTTTCAACCTGATTTGAAGACTCCACTGGAGGATGAACCCTACCAACAGACCATGAAAAGACAATATGGAAAAAATAGATATCCAAGTTGGAATTTCATCCAAAAAATTATATGCTTTATTGTGAATTATTTCTTCTCTTTTCCTGAGAATGTTAAAAAGTTTTTCCAAAGTATACTATATTTGAGAAAAGATCCCAGACCTGCATTTGATTCCTTTCCTTTGAAGATTGTGAATACAAATTCTCCTTATGCTTTGATTTTGATCAATACCCTTCTTCTGAAACTTATGTTGATCATATTCAACCTAATGAGCCTCAAGAGATCAAGAATAATCCCATAGCTTATGTATGTAGAATTTTGTCTACAAATCAACTAGCTCACTGATATCATGTAGAAATTTCACCTGCAGATCCAACTGATATATGCAATGTACTAAAGCATAATACTAGATCTACATCTACCATAAACTTTGCAGAAGCTAATCAACCATGAGCAACATCAAGCATGAACACATATAATTGATAAGAAGGAATCAATCACATAACATAGAATATATCACTGGCATAAAAACCCAACATTGTATTATCAATCAAGTGGAAATCCTCAACAACATACAAAAAGAATAAGGTCAATAGTTATCTTGCTCTCTCTGTAATCAGAAGATGTCTCTAATGATGTAAATCATGGACTACCTAGGCCTCATTATATAGGCTGAAATTTGGCCTGATTATACCTGCTGTCACCTCAGGTCCAACTACGTAGTCATAGAGAAAATAGGTGCCTTTCTTATGATAGGAATACTTGCTAGAAATATCCTAGCATCTGATAGTATAATGTCCCTCATTTGATCTCAACTGGGTCTTTGTCTGAACTGCCATGCATTAGTTATTTATGAGTGAATCCCCAATTATCTAAAATAATAGTTGTCACATGCATGCAAGCATTAAAAAACTATATTTTATTATTTTAACAACTTGTTAAAATAATCTAACTGGACTTGACTAGTTATAACTAAGTCAATTGATTCTCTCAATATAGAACCCATCCTTAATTCCTCAACCAGTGGAGCAAATCAAGGACACATTCCCCAATTAGTGGAGAAATAATTGCATGTTCTCACAAAGACTTCAAGTTTGCTTTTCCTTAACTAATTAACTCATGGAAATTAATTAATTAATATTTTAAACTGCTGGTAAGACCAAATTCGTTTTTACTTCCTATAGTTAGACCAGGGACAACTAAAAATAGGAAGGGACCCATAAATGCTATTTTTAGAACTTTCTATTTTTAGCAGTTTCACCTCTCACCATAGGTAGCCAATGACCTCACGCCAAACTGCTATTTTTAGACATGTTATTTTTAGGAGTCTTATTTTTAGCACATTCTAAATTTAACATTTCTTGTTGCACATTTTTCAACACTCCCTCTCAACAAGAAAGGCTTCCTCTCGAACTCGATCTTGTAACTCTAGAATGTTCTGCATGCAACACATCTACCTGGTCCACTTGCTCCAACAACACTTGGAACAAAAACACTCCCAACTGACCACTCTTTTGGGCTAGAACATACTCTGATGTTGAAGCTCTACCTGCTGCTGACAAGTGCTCCCTCTCTGACATCTGCGCTACTGCAACATCTCCATGCATCTCGCACCATTGCACACCTCTCTGTGCCACCCAGCACTGTGCAAAACACTTGCGCCTCTCGCATTGCTGTAGCCTGCTAGCTATGCGCTGTCCTGGGATTCCCTGCATTGTCGCTCTCTCTGCTACTCCATCCACATCTGTCTCTACCCAATTAGTCAGTTTCTGCTACTCCACATCGGGGCTCCTATAGCAAGGTATCATCTAAGAGGTTAGGTACCTCAAGGATCCTGCCCCTCCTCCTTGGCACGATCACTCCACATTGCCCCACCTCATACTTGGAGGTATGGCTGCATGTGATCTCTCTGCCCACCTAGTTCGAAGTTTCCCTCTACTAGAGGTCTCTGCATCAGTAGATGTCTCTACTCGATCTCCACTCAGCTTCCCCTGTTGTGGTTGCTCGACAACCTCCTGAAGTTGCTGCACCAATCGTGGCTCCTCCACAATAATGAATATCCATGGTCTCTTTTTTCTTCCCATCTCTAAATAAACACACATTCCATCTCGTCCCAAGAAGGAATGGTATTATTGGGAAGTCCTTTGAACCATTTCCTTGCTTATCCATCCAAGGACTGAACAAAGAGTCTTAGAACTGTTGGAAATAATACTGGGGGGGGGGGTGTGAATCAGTATTATTAAATTCTTTTTCAATTCATAGAAAGATTTGTATACGCTACTTCAGTTAGTAAAAATAGCGTGTATACGCAACTATGGTTAATGAAACTCTCGTATAACTTGTAGACTTATAGTTTAATTTATTCTTCAGATGTTGATTATTGATCTGTGTGTCAGAACCATATAGACAATAACCAGGAACGGAAAAGTAGAGTAGACAGTCACACAAAAGAACACAAGATGTAAGGTGGAAACCCAATGTGGGTGAAAACCACCTATTGCAATTTGTCTCTACTTCTTTCAATTAGAAACTTCTTTTTACAATGATTTTGTACTGGTGCAGTCTTATACCAGTACGCAGGCTGCTACCTGCAGAAGGCTACAACCTTCTCTCGTTCTCCATCTTCTCCTGGAAGGGACCTACAACCCCCTTTAGCTCTTGTACTAGCTGAGGTACTAGTACGTAGGTGCTGACTACAGAAGGCTACAACCTTCTCTTTTCTTCCAGGGACCACGTTTCATAAATTTTCAGACTGGATCCATGAATAACATCAATCAAACATCAAGTATATCTGCATCAATCAATCTCCTTTGTACAAACCAATATAGAATCAACTAATCACTTCTTAGAATGTTGTAACCAGAAAACAGTAATAGTAACCAGACACCAATTCTGAACCCAGAACACTGCAGCAATAAACAGAAGCAGCTAAAGCATATTTTATGAGACGTACGCTACTTCAAAATGTAGAAACTTGCGTACATACGCAACTGTATCAAGGCCAACCAACGCATACGCTATCTTCACTTTCTGAACCAGCGTGTATACATGCCTCTGATGTGTTGAACCTGCATATAGATCTATAAAAGACAATTTTCCCTTTTCAAGTATTCAGACATCAGTTATACCCAGATTATTAGATTTATAGATTAAAACAGAGGCCAAATATATCAGATCAGAAACACACAAAGATACTTCTCTTTGAGATTTGACCCATCAATAGAACTTGTTGGACACCTAATCCTCAATGGGTTAGTGTGGAAGCCGAATTGACAAAAGGAGTCCAAGAGACCTTGGGATGTGGAACCCAATGGTCACAATATGTACTATAAATGTATATCAGTTGTTAATAAAAATTGCACTCTCATGTTTTATCCTTCATATTCTATTGCTGCCCATGTGTGTTTAACATGGTATCAGAGCGGGCGATCTCTTGCCGTGCTCAAATTTGAGCCATTTGTTTTGTGGCCTCTATGTGCATATCAGTTATGACATTTCTGTTCACTGTCCATAACACTACATTAATTCACTGACAGTAAAAAATTTGATGCTTTTACTCTGTCGATTCCTTGGATTATCTCTCTATTGTGCCTAATCGAAATTCATGCACATCTGCTCTATCTACCTTTGACCGTTTCTCTGTCAAGTCTGCGCCTTCTGTGGCAGTGTCATATATGTGTTTTTCTATCAAGACTGTGCCTTCTGTCTAGACTGCGCCACTCTGATGCACTGCCCTGACATCGTATAATCTACTGCCATGGGTGCCAAATGGCGTATCAATCTCGGGTGGAAGCGAGAAGAACGTTTAGGCAACGATAAAACCTAGAAGAAAAGAAGCCTGACAGCTCTGATGCAAACGCATTATTCACCTGTTGTTCACTATTATTCACCTACATACAAAACGCTGCTCTCTGCATAGAAAACACTGCTCTCTATCTATTATTAGCCTGCATAATATATTATCTATCCATACAACGCTCCATCAGGTAAGAATTGATACCACCGATTGAACAACATAGAGTAGAGTGGTATGAGGAGGATGCTCCGCTGCTCTGAGGACATGGTCATGTTACCTATTCGTTAAATGTTTTGAAGACAGTGTTTTATAATTGAAAGTTGCATCTTTGGATACTTCTAGTGCGGAATTATTTTATATGCATTTAATGATTTTGTTGCCTGGACGTGATGCGTGAATTCAGTGCAGCATGTAATGTTGTGGTGAGCATGGAATAATCTTGGTTCAATCTGAACCACGAGCAGTGCCCTCCAACAGACCTCCATACCACAGGCACAATGAAATGGTGCAGAATGGTATACGTTTATAAGTGTCACAGCATTTTTATAAACTGTGGAAAATGCTTTGTATTAACCTATGTTGTGTCTATATTAAACCGGTAGTAATGTTGTATGTGTTGTGCCTCCCTATGGTATGTTGTCTCTTAAATGGGCTTCGTCATCATTTACCAGTTCTGTCACTATGATACCCGCATTGGTTAATACATATAACTGTGTTTTTTTATACCAGTTTTAATATTTGTCTTGTTTGTCATTCAACACATGGTAACTGCTCTCCACTCTCCAGGATACTACTATAAAACAAAAAGGGGCACTCAAACCACAGTGTCTAACCATACCACTACTCTGCAGTCATACCTCCCCTTCGTTGTGCCTCCACCCACGGCTCTATTGTCACGACTCACATGCATACATTTATTTGCGTAAGAATGGAATCGTCGGTGTAAGAGCAACTTGCGATCAGTGCTGACGTGTAGCGATAAATAAATAATCCTTATAATCAATGCTATCAGGTTTCTGTTCGGTTTTGCTGAAGATGTATCGATCCCTAATATCTATGCATGTTTGTACAACCAATGGAGTTTGAAAACATGGCAGACTTTTGTCCGTTTTGAACTATCGATGAAAGATAGCTTCGGTGAATTCTGCTGCTAAATTCACATCATTCTGAGCTCCAATAATGCATGCGTTTGTCGGTGAACCGCTCGGTTTACCTCTAAGGAAAATTTCAAGAATTACTAATTACTTTAATTGATGCTCCTTGCTTTCCTGTAACGTGTTTCATGCTGTCACCATGAACATCTATAACTTGTAGAATTTCTTCTATCTGTCAAGCTTCTAAAGACGAGTTCTGGAGGTGAAATAGAGGTCGAGTTCCCTTTGTATAGCAGGGATGAGTTGATTGTTGGCTGGTTTCTCTCTTCTGAAGGCGAAATGACTTCGTTTAAAATTATTCGAAGACTCACACGTTTGAATACACAGTCAAATACTACTGCACTGTTTGAACGTTGCCATATGCTCCATATTCTTCCAGGCACGAGCACCCAGATAAGTTAAACTGCTGGAGGGCTGTAAGACTCCCGAGCGAGTTTGGCCGTTCTTGCAACTACGAGCACTCAGACAAGTGAAGATCTCGGAGGTTCATAAGATTACTGAACGACTCTGGCAACCATTTCAACTTGGAGCAGCCAGTCAAGTGAAGATCACGAAGGTTTGTAAGATTCCCGAATGACTCAGGCAGCGTTAGCGACTTCCCACTTGTGTACGTTCTCAAATGATTAAGGGAGGTGAGCTGAAAGAAATCTTCCGGCAACGATTCCAATATTGCATCTCAGTTCGATCTTTTCAAGTTTCCACAGGATAGTAGTTCACATCAATGATTTTATTTGGGTTTTGAGTAATAATTGACGTAACCTCTCCTAGCTTATCAAAATCAGAGTATCGGTTCTTAGAACCCAAGCTGCCAGCAAGCTTTGAAGGATGAGACTCAATAGGAATACCCTTTTTTCTTACAAATCATGGCAGAGCAATTGATGCCAAATTACAAACTGCACTTTCTGTTGGGCTAGTGTACTTGATAATTTTTGTGCAAAGATTTGAAGACTTGACTGAGCGTATGCTGCATTATCTCATTCTTTGTGTGTCTGTTGCCTGAGCTAGGCATTCTCTCAAGCTATATTTTGTGCGTTGAGTCAAAGCAGTCAGATCCTTTGTATTGATTCATGTGTTAGTGTTAATAGCTCAGTGCGTTGAATGACTGGTTCATTACCACTGTTTGTGACCGTGGTGAATGGTGTGAATACAACGTTAAATGGTCCTTATGCAATAGCTATACATTGTAATTTTGAAAAATGTACATGGTTGCACACTAATCATTTGTTGCATATTTATAAAGAATATTGATGGTTGTGATCAATTTTTAAGGTGTAAATCAGACATTGAAGAAAAAAATGGCCAGAATCAGTGAAGTAATAGAGTTCCTTAAAACTTTGTTATTATCTACTAATCATGATACATTAAAAGTCAGCAAAGTTTCTCTCATAGACATTCAGGTCTGCCTACAAAATGCACAAGAGAAAATTGAATTTTTGCAGCTTCAATCCCAACTACATCACAAAGAATTAGAACAGAGGAATCATCATTCTGAACCTATTTCTGTTCAGAACAATGAAACAGACTCCCATAAACAACAAGTAAATATTGTTGAAGTTCATTCAGATCCAGTGCCCAATAAAAAAGCAATTGTACATGCAGATCCAGAAACTCAATCTGTACTTCCCAAGCCCATCATCAGACCTTGGGAACAACTTGTCCACAACAAGCACAGAACTAGTCTTGGATATGCCAAGGACTTGTCCTTTCATATTCGAAACTACACCAAGCCCATCCAGTTTCAGAGTGCTGGATTCATTCATGACAGTTCACCTCCAGCTATTCCAGACTCTGCTCCTCTTCCACAACAACAACAATAACAACAACAGATTGTGAAATGCCAACACTGTGACCGAGTTGGCCATTTGAGAGATCATTGTTTTGATCTTCATCCATGTAAGCATTGTCGTAAAACCACCCATTCTTCACACAGATGCTTCAGAAACAAACGTGCTGCAAGAACAAAGATTCATCTTGGATGGATCGCTTCTTGGCAATGGGCATCAACAGCCAAGAAGATATTCCAAACATATGTCAGAACTTGTTCCAGAGTATTGAACAGTCTTGCAGTTGATTTTTCTCCATCATCTCACTTTGTATCTAACAGGGGGGAAATGATGGTCATCTACAAGCTTCAAAGTCACATCAAGCGAGCTTGAGCCACAACCTGCCACACCAGTTTCAGAGTTGTAGCCAGAGACAAAGATGCCCGTAAACATGCCTTCAGTTGGTAATATAGGACACTTCCTCTATGTTGAAATTTGGTATCGAAGGACAGGTGGTTCCCTTAGGCTTTGATCTTTGGCCTAGGGAAAAGTGTCCAAAAGATTTTAATTTTTCTCCTAAAGTGACTTTATAATTTTTATAAAGTTAAAATCTAATTTAAAAGTGACTTTAAGTGATAAAGTTACTAAGTCTAATTTTAAAGTTACTTTTATAAAGTCAATGAAAAATTAGAAAGGAAAAGTGACTTTGGAAATAAATGACTAAGTGGGTCTTTATAAAGTGGGTGAATTAAAAAATAGAAAGTGAGATTTAAATGTGCATTTAATCTCAGCCATTGATCTAAATCTATTTCAGCCATTGGATTTAGGGATCACCCAAAAGTCACTTGGATTACCCAAAAGTCATTTGGAGTTATATTAAAGGAGGAAAAGGAGGAAAAGATCACATTCGATTCAATTTTTCATGAGCAGATTGGGAGAAGGAGAGCAAGAGAGCAAGGGAGATTTCTGGACAAGAAGGAGAAAGAGGCAGCAGTTTGGCACACATACCAGGCAGCTCTTCAGCAAAATCAGAAGAACAGAAAGGACAAGTAGAACAACAGCAAGAACAAGCAGAAAAAGTTGATTTTTTTGCTGAAAACTGAGAAAAACTAATTTTTGGGCACGAATATCGAGGAACTGAATTTCGTCACAAAAGGCAAGGTCTGTCCATATAGTCCGTACGACCGCACGTACAGTCCGTACGTCCGTACGTCCGTACGTCCGTACATCCGTACGGTCCGTACCGCGCGTACAGCAAAGTCTCCAGGTTGTCTGTTGGGCTGAAAACATATAAGTTTGCTTGCTGGAAAAATTATTTTGCTGTAATTTTTGCTGAAATTTTCTTGCTGT
>APFE031573252.1:1462-66527 GCA_000404065.3 Pinus taeda
GAAAGGAGGTCTTGTCATTTGTATCATCCAAGAATTGTTCATTTGTGTAATGTAAAGGAGGTTGCCCCATCGAAGAGGCTGAATTCTAAGGCGTTGATCTATCTTTTTTATCTTTTTGTGAGCTAGTTTCATAACATCATACAAGTGTGCATATGTGTACATGTACATATGCATATCCACATATCAAAATCAGTTAAAGGCTTCTTTACAAGGTTCACCATAGCCTTGAAGTCTTACTTTCCCCAAAAGTTCACAAGGAATCTCTTCAACACATTTAGCTATATGTCAAGGAGCTTGAGGGAAGCCCCCTCCTCCTTCTCGACATCCTGCACTATTGAGTTATGTCCCTGTGACTCATAGGGGTTATTTCCTTTCTTTTTATGCCTGCGGGGTAGTCCTTTCTCAAATTCTCTTCTCCACAACACCAACAAGCAAATATCCTCTTCTCCTTTTCAACCTCACATGGCATTTTCTTGCCAATTCCCATTTTCCTTTTTGAGGGTTCAACTTGATATGTCATTTCTTGCAACTGTTTTTGCAATTAAAAATTCCACTTTCCTAGTTCTTAATATTTCCTAGTGAGCCTTCTAAGTTCTTCCCTGTACATCTTTAGCTCATCTTCCAAGTTCTTGAGTTCAACCTCCAAATTCTTGAAGGTTTTTTTTCCTTTGGAGGGATGTCCCCATTTCTCATTCTTGATGGACATGGTCCATATCATACTACACCATGCCATGATACATGTTTCCTTTCACTGCCATGAATTCTTGCTATGTGCTACCACATACACTTAGTTTTTAGTGCATTAGTAGATATAAACAAATACACTAGTTACCTTGCCATGTTGTACCAATCATGTTGCCCTGCAACTGTACACATGTCTCAATTCATGTATTATTCACATGTCTCAAATCTAGAACATAAATATCTCAACATAATTTTCAAAAACCAACATTTCTACATGCACATGCACATAAAAGCATATTTATAACCATGCTTTCAAAAGGTTTGAGTTTCTTTTTCAAGCTTGGCTATAATTAGAAACCAACTATGATGCCAAAATCAACATCATTTCATGCATAATCATGTCCTTACATGATTAAGTTTTATACTTTTACATGAAATTATCAACATTGATTACTATCAACCTCTTTGCCAAGACCCCTATTATCACCTGTTAAAATCAACATTCAAAATTTAAAAAAATGTCAACCTTTGTTGGCTTCATTCAATCTCTTTACTGAGACTATCACCACTAATATTGAGGTTAGATTTTTCCACAAGCAACCAAAGTAGCATGTATATTCAAACTCTTTATGCAAGGCCAGCGATAGTAACATATCTCATAAAATTGACTATCATAAACATCAATATCATCAACATCTTGAACCATGTCCTCATTGTAGAAATTCTCATTATAGATTAAACTGATTATGCAATGTACTAAAGAAAAATACTTAATCTACTTCTACAATCAAACTTGCGGAAGCTTAATCGATTTTGAGCAAGATCAAACATAACAAATATAACAAAGAAGAAGATTCAATCACACATGAAACACAGAAGAATACTTTGGGGAAAGCCTCAGCTAAAAACCCCGCCATCTGTATTATCATACAAGTGGAAATATCTCAGGATTACACAAAGCTTTAGCTCACAAGCTATCCAGCTCTCAGTACAATCCCTCACTGCTTCTCATAAACATAATAGACAACACATATGCCTTCCTTCAGTTCTCCAAGCCTCCTATTTCCTTGCACAGTTTCTCCTGGGTCCTCCTGTTGCCACCTGTGTGAATCTCACGTCACACACTGCTCTGGCCTCTGTAGTAACTACGTAATCCTCAAGGAATGAATTCCTTCTGCATGCAAGATATATTCACATGGGAATATTCTAGCAACTGATAGTACATCGTCCTTTCCCTTAATCTCAACTGCGTCTCTATCTGAACTGACATGCATTAGTTATTTATGAGAGAATATTCAGTTATCTGGAGAACACTAGTTGCATGCATGCATGCATTAACTAACTGAACTCACAATTAGTTCCACAAACTATTTGGAGCTAATTTAACTGGACATAACTCAGTTAACTTAGCCAACTAATTATAACTCATCCTTATCTCCTTAATTAAGGGATAACTTCCTCACTCAAAGGGATCACTGTTGCATGTCTTCACAAAGACTTCATGTTTTATTTTCACCAACTAATTAACCCAAGATGAATAAATTAATTATTTTTCAAACATCTGGTGAGACTAAATTCGAATTTTAATTCAAGGACAAATTAAAATTAGAATATATCCTGAAATGATATCTATAGCAATGCTATTTATAGCATTTCTATTTTTAGCATTTCTTGTTGCTATTTTCAACACTCCCTCTCAACAAGAAAGGGATTATTTGCCACCCCGATCCTGTCTCTATGGAACTCGAATTTACACTTTGATAATGCCTTAGTTAAAATGTTAGCATCTTGCTCCTTAGTCGAAATATACTGCAACAACATGATCCTCCTCGCCACACAGTCCCTGAGATGATGATACCAAATGTCGATATGCTTGGACCTGTCATGAAATATTGGATTCTCATAGAGTTTGATACAACTCTGATTATCACAATATATCACAGTTGGATCCATCCTCTCATCAAATAAACCAACTAGAATTTTCCATATCCAAATGGCCTCACATTTTGCTTGATTTGCAGCCATGTGTTTAGAATTTGCGGAGCTAAGTGCAACTGACCTCTGTCACCTATTGTACCAAGAGACTACAATTGAACCAAGGTTGAAAATTCCTCCTGATGTGCTCTTCCGATCTGATGGACTCCCTGCCCAATTTGCATCTGTGAAGCCCTATAGCTTCACTCCCTCTGATCGTATGTACCATAATCCATACTAATATGTGCCTCTGAGGTATCTCAAAACATGCTTTGTTGCCTTCCAAAACAGCTTGATAGGCTGAACCATAGCTTGACTCAGCTGGTTCACCGCAAAGCACAAATCTAGTCATGTGTTCACTAAATACATCAATGAACCCACAAGCTGCTGATACACAGTAGCCTCTACTACCTCACCTAAAGTAGCATCCTCCTTCCTCCAATTACCTGCTAGAGGAGTTTGCATGGGTTTGCACTTCTCCATGTGGAATCTCCTGAGTATCTCATTGGCATACTTTCCTTGAGACACAAACACTTCCCCATCCTTCTGCCACACTTCCATGCCTAGAAAGCAGTGCATGAGACCCATGTCTTTCATCTCGAACTCTCTTGCAAGGTCCTCCTTGCAAGACATGATCAATTGATCATCACCTGTCAATATCAGATCATCAACATAAAGAATAATGATCAACTTCTTACCTTCCACCATGATGTGGTACAAGTTTGCATCTGCTTCACTATTTGTGAAGCCAAACCCGATGAAGTAGTTGCCGATCCTGGTGTGCCAAGCATGAGGTTCTTGCTTCAGCTCGCACAAAGCTCTCTCGAGTCGACACACATGCGACTCACGATCGAAGGTCTCAAATCCTTTCGGCTGCTCTATGTACACCTCTTCCTCAATCTTGCCATTAAGGAATGCAGTCTTCACTCCATCTGATGGATCTTCCAACCCATCTGTGCTGATAGTTCCAACATCGATTTGATAGATGAGTACCTTGCTACAGGAGAAAAATTCTCATCATAGTCAATCCCCTCGACCTGTGAGAAACCATGGGCAACAAACCTTGCCTTATGTTTCTCCACACTACCATCAGCTGCATGATTTACCTTGTAAAGCTAATGGGAACTCATGACTGACTTGTTCTCGGGTCTTGGAACACAATCCCAAACACTATTCTAAACTATGGAGTCATACTCCTCCACCATAACATCAACCCAAATTGGCTGCTGCATTGCTTCCTCAAAGGAAGATGGTTTGATCTCTACACATTCCCCAACAAGGGCCATGTAACCAGTGTACCGCTCAGGTGACCTCCTCTATCTGCAC
This sequence comes from Pinus taeda, assembly GCA_000404065.3. NCBI lineage: Eukaryota > Viridiplantae > Streptophyta > Pinopsida > Pinales > Pinaceae > Pinus > Pinus taeda. The sequence continues at coordinate 5,447 of APFE031573252.1, forward strand.
TGAGAAGATGAATCTCCAACATTCTCTCCCACATCTGACAAAAATTTGTTAGCTTCTCTCGTGTGCTTCTACGCATCTCTAGAAGACTCTGCATGAGTGGATGTCTCCACTCCTGGAACCTCTGCATGTGGCTGCTCCGCATCAGTTCGAGGCTCCTCCTCCTTAGGAACCAAAAGTTCCTCCTCTGCCTGCATCTTGAGCTCCCTCTTAAGGGAAACTCACATGGCCTTCAGCTCATCGAACTTAAGATCTCTGCGAACCACTGTCCTCTGACTGGTAGGAAAATACACCCGATAGTTGGTGGGAGTATCAATGTACCCCACAAGTAACCCCAACTCTGTTGTCAGCTCTAGCTTCTTCTGGGCATCCTTGGTCACATGGCAATAAACTGATGAGCCAAAGATCTTGAAGTGACCCACATCTGGTCTCTTCCCGAAGAAAACTTCCTCTAGTGTCTTGATCCCAAGTATGCGATGTGGGCTTCTATTATGCAAGTAAACCACTGCGTTGCATGCCTCAGCCCACAAATGAAGTGGTAGGCCTTGGTCATGCAGCATCACCCGAGCTGCTCCCACAATCATTCTGTTCTTTCTCTCAGCGACCCCATTCTGTTGCGGGTTATGAGGTACCGTTAACTCCCGTTTAATTCCTTCTGCTACACAGAAGTCCTTAAACTCTTGAGAGACATACTCTTCACCATTGTCACTTCGCAAGGCCCTAATCTTCTTTCTTGATTCTTTCTCAACCAAGGCTTTGAACTCACAAAACCTTGAGAAGGTTTGATCCTTCTGCATGAAATAGATCCAACATCTACAAGAAAAATCATCAATGAAAATCACATAGTACCTTTGTTTAGCGGTGGAGGCTGTCAAGAATGGTCCACACACATCTGTATGAACTTGCTCTAAGATTGCTTCAGCTCGACTGTCTCGATCTTGAAAGGAAGATTTTGCATACTTACCTAAGGTACAACCTTTGCATGTGTCCACTTGCTCAAGTTTACCTTTGGGAAGTCCGGTAGAAATTTGCCGCATTATCTTCAAGGCCCCATAATGCAAGTGGCCCAACCTTCTATGACATAACTCGCCAATATCTTGGCTTTGCACCAATTCTGCTTTGGAACTTAATGCAGCACAATCATCTACCTCCTGCTTGTAGAGATTCTTCAATCGAATCCCAATCCTCTTGGTCTGACCCGTGGCTATGTGTCTCAGGAATGCCTTCCCTTTATTGAAGACTACAACATAACCTTTGTCTTCCAACATCGCGACCGATACCAAGTTTTTCTTCAGTCCAGGCACATACTTTACATAAGTCAGGGTGAGAGGAGCTCCATGCTCCCTCTGAAACACAACCGTACCTTCACCTGAAACACAGTACTTTCCATCATCGCCCATATCTATGCGAATCTGGAGGTCTTTCTCCCGCAAGGTACCAAATAAACTCTTATCGTCGATCATGTGGAAAGAGGCTCCACTGTCCAAGTACCAAACACAACCCACCATCAATGAAACCATGCATGCGATGAGGGTAAAATCCAATTCGAACTGTGAGGCCAATGCCTCACTATCTGATCCTTTCGAGGATCCCTTCTTGGATTTCTTCAATTGAAAATTAGTTGCATAATGGCCAACCTCATGACAATTAAAGCATCTCACTTTAGATTTTTCAATCTTCTTCCCTCCATGGGAAGAACTCAATTTGGAATGGGAAGCCTTCCCTTTCCCTTTCCGTGCCTTACTTGCTAAGGCTAGATTTTCTTCATCATCTTGCTTAGATGAAGAACCACCTCTGGTGCTTCTCCTGATCTCCTCCTGCATTAGATCCGACCACAGTCATTCCCAATCTGGCAGTTTCTCTCTTCCATTCACTCAGTCATGGTAGATATGCCAGCTCTTAGGAAGACCGAGGAGAGCAAGACTGACCATATCATCATCAATTGTCATGATTCCTACACTTCCAAGCTCATCTCTATAGGTGGTGAGCTTGTTCAGATATGTAGAGATCGTGTTGCCCTTTTCACACTTGATTTTCCGAAGTTTGTCTTTCAGCGCCAGCTTCCTCTGGTCATTACTGTTTTGATATAGATCCTTCAATGTATTCCACATTGAAAATGGAGTCTCCCTCCCATGGAGACTCAAGATAATATGGTCTCGAACTCCCTCCAGAAGAATCCTCCTCGCTCTCACCACACATTTCTTCCATTCCACCAATTCTTGGGCATTAGTTGCTGCTGGCTTGGGGACTTCTTGATCAATGAAGCCCTTCAAACCATTTTCCTCTAGTACCACTTCCATGCGATCCTTCTAGGCTATGTAATTTGAGCTGCCATCCAGGGCATACTCGATTCTTAAGCCATTAAACACAATTGGTGAACTTTGAGATGTGACAAGAAATCGATTCTGTACCTACAATCAAGAAATTCAAAATTCAAACTTCTTCCTTCTTTGTATACTATTCTCCTCTTTGATCACCTTTGCTCTGATACCATGTAGAAATTCTCACTGTAGATTAAATTGATTATGTAATGTACCAAAGCAAAATACTGAATCTACTTCTACAATCAAACTTGCAGAAGCTTAATCGATTTTGAGCAAGATCAAACAGAACACACATAACAGAGAAGAAGATTCAATCGCACATGAAACACATAAGAATACTTTGGGGAAAACCTCAACTAAAAACCCCTCTATCTGTATTATCATACAAGTGGAAATATCTCAGGATTACACAAAGTTTTAGCTCACAAGCTATCCAGCTCTCAGTACAATCCCTCACTGCTGCTCATAGATAGAATAGACAACACATATGCCTTCCTTCAGTCATCCAAGCCTCCTATTTCCTTGAGCAATTTCTCCTGGGTCCTCCTGCTGCCACCTGTGTGAATCTCACCTCACACACTGCTCTGACCTCTGTAGTAACTGCGTAATCCTCAAGGAATGAATTCCTTCTGCATGCAAGATATATTCACATGGGAATATTCTAGCAACTGATAGTGCACTGTCCCTGCCTTTAATCTCAACTGGGTCTTTGTCTGAACTGACATGCATTGGTTATTTATGAGAGAATATTCAGTTATTTGGAGAACACTAATTGCATGCATGCATGCATTAATTGACTGAACTCACAATTTGACAAATTGTTTGGAGCTAATTTAACTGGACTTAACTCAGTTAACTGAGCTAACTAATTACAACTCAAATACAACACATCCTTATCTCCTTAATTAAGGGATAACTTCCTCACTCAAAGGGATAATTGTTGCATGTCTTCACAAAGACTTCATGTTTTATTTTCACCAACTAATTAACTCAAGATGAATTAATTAATTATTTTTCAAATAGTTGGTGAGACTAAATTCAAATTTTAATTCAAGGACAAATTAAAATTGGAATATATCCTGAAATGCTATCTATAGAAATGTTATTTTTAGCATTTCTTGTTGCTATTTTCAACACTCATTATCGGAGCTACATTCTTCAATTGCCTCGTCCACTATACTAGAATAATACCCCATGTGGAAAAAATAAGCATTTATTAAACAAGATGATGTAACGCAAGGGACTCCTGATAGTTCAAGATAAAATCTAATATTGTAGTCTCTTTCTCTAACAAACCTACAATACCTTCATCTACAAGGCCTACGCAAGACCCTTGCCTTTGAACTCATCAAATTTAGGTATTGAACATGGATGTTCTATTTCATAGTGAGATAATAACCTCTATAGCCTTCAACCAACCTTCTTCATATGCCACACCCCATTCCTCAAACAGGGGAGGCATTGACCATGAAGACAAGCATTTGTAAGGAAAACATAACAACCACAATCATCATAAAGAAATAGTCAACCTCCACCAAGGTTCTTTTCCATTTACCAATTAAGCAATGGGACTCCCCCATCCTAATCAATGTATTCATATACATATACTTTCATTCAATTAGAAACAAGCCATGTTATCTTGGCTACAACAACACAAGGATTTCCCCCACATCCCTCATATCACAAGGACATTCATATGCACAACCATTCCAAGTATGCAAGATCACATCACTCAACTTGTAGTGTTGGTATACTACAAATGACCATACTCACTGCCATGCAACCAATTCTACAAAATTAAATAAAATGACAGATCTCTGAGGTCACAACCACTGGTTGTCCAAACCTTCAAGGTGCAAGCTAGAAAGCTCATGCACTACCAAGGCATTTATCAAAATAACATGTCAACATCATTGTAGTTAATGTGCAACATAGATCAAATGCTATGAGTAAGATACCATCATGCTCACATTTAGTTATTACACTCGCAATTGAGCTCCTCCATAGATCCAGGGATCCATGCATTAGTACCATGCTACATAATTTAATTACAAGGTAAGCATGTCAACCATGCCTATAGTTATTCAAGCACATACCAACTTTTATCACCTAAACAATGTTTTATCAATTTACTAAAAAATAGAATGCACCCCTTTGTAGGAACCCTGCTTTCACTTGTCCGTGATAGAGCCCATCTAGTCCAAGTGTTGAAATTGGATGCTCTGATACCACTCTGTGAAACACCCCCTCCTAATTCCCACCAAAACACAGGTTAGAAGGGGGTGGTCACTATGATGACCCGAGATCCAAGGTAGCATTATGGAAATGGGGTATAAAATTTTTGATATTTTTCAACTTCCTTAAAACTTCATATGGATGATTTCATCACGTTCATCTCATTGAGACGATTTTGACATTATAAATTTTATCCTAATTCGACCTTCGAATCAAAGTTATATGCATTTAAATTTTAGTGCCATGTCATCCATCTGCCACATGGCATCCACTTGGTCCCCACATGGCACACACATGGTTGTCCTAGTTAACCTCATTGCAACCACTTGGCATTGGTCTATTAGATGCCGACCCATTCATGTCAGGGGTCATAACACATAAATAAGCATATATATTATATATATATATATATATATATATATATATATATATATATATTTATATATATATATATATATATATATATATATATATATATATATATATATATATATAATATATATAATATATATATATTATATTGCCGACCCATTCATCCCCCACATTGGTCACCTAATAGCTTTAAGTAGATGTATGCCCCTTGAAGCCACGTCGCCATATAATAACCAACCTTGAGGGGAACTTCCATCTCGAAAATATCTCTCTCTTGGGGTAAACAATCTCAGAGGATTGAGGGGAGTGGAGTTGCGAGAAAATTCCAAGATCTGAGATTCTAAGATCTTAGAGAAAACCATCTCAGAGGAAACCCACGTTCAAGCCCACTCCTGTTGTGTCATCCTGGAAACAAATTCCTTGGGAGAAACTGTCTCAAAAGAAACATTCTTGGATGAAACTCTGAGATACCATGCACTAAAATGTTGAGATTGAGATTTTACCAATACTTAACGAAAGGGAACCTTTATTAAGAGACAAAAATCACCCTCCATCTTGAATGTCTATCAAGTGAATACATGGAGACAAAAATTGAGCTCAACAGTTGACAAAAAACCTTTTCTGTCTTGGGATGAATTCTTAGAAGAAACTCTCTTGGAAGAAACCAAAGGGAGACACAATGTCTCAGTCTCAAAAATGCAAGATTCGAGATTTTGAGATCTTGGTCACTAGTAAAAGGTCATATGAGATGAGAGTTAAAGCACCGAGGGCCAATGTTAGTGGGGTTGTGCCCACAATAAGTTAGAAGTAGGAATATTGAACCATACTACTGTACAATTGTGTTAAATCTGTACAAACAACCCATGCATATATATGTGTATATTTATGTAACTTCTGCATGAGGAAATCATTACAAAACTACAACTACAAGAACCCTATAGTGAAGTGTGAGGCAACGAGAACACAAATCCCATTAGGTCTAAAGCACAATTTTACTATCATCTCAAATCCAAGAAACATAAAACCAAATCAACAAGGCTTATGAGATAGTCTCATCAACAACACAAAATACAAGGCTTATTTATGCCTAAGCTTTGAGAAGGATGGAAATGTAGAACCAAGACCTGGGAACACTTCACTAGAAGACTTGGAAGGGCAACTAGACAAGATACACAAACCAATATGGTCAGGGAATGAGGAATCTCCATTATTCCTACCCAGAATTGTGAACAATGCTAACAAGAGCTTGCAATAAAATCAAGATTATACCACTCTAGATAATGAGGAGTTTCAATGTTGGTCACTAATAGAACATAACCACTACAACCACACACATTTCCATTATTGCTAAAACAATCCCAATCAACATATTGGTCATTCATTTAAACAATACAAATGCATATCATGCCTCATACAACATCTATATAATTGATGTGTGCAAGAACCAACACTCCTTAACATTAGCATGACATTTTCCTTATACAAGCAGTAGAGACAATATATGAATCATGAGCATAAATATAAGGTTATACTTATCTTTTGCAAGTTCTGACAACTGAGAGTGGGACTTTGACCCTCCACCCAACCATAGACAATTGTAGCCAAATATTACTTGCAACTATCACCTCCAAGCGAGATTCCAAAGCTTGAGGTGGGATGCTTCTATGGGATTTTAACCAACAAATAGCTGAAATAGAGTGCCACTAGGCCACACTGCCTTCCTCCACCAGAGGCAAGCCACTACTCTCTCTATGATACTTATGCCTAACCAACCTTTAAGAGGGTTCTTCTACTGGTTTATAACTCTCCAAGGCTTAACAACAACAAACTACTCTGTCCTATTGTTTATTCTACATTCCCACCTCCGATCTTGGAGGAATTTCCTTTTCTCATAACAATCGTACATGTAGAGGACATTTCCTTTATTTTTGTTCATTCTTAGAGAGCTCCTTCTCTCTAGATAACCTCTTTTGCGTGTGTGAGAGAGAAAATGTCACCTCCCAAGTCCCCTCGCCTAATTTCTCCTTGTATTGTTCAATGGCCAACCACCTGCCTTTTCTCGAGGTTCCACACAACCCATTCCTTGGACAATGCAACCACGCTAGTTCCATTAAGTTTTTTCCTATTTGCTTGCTGTAAGAGGCTAAGGACACTTGTCACTGTCCCTTCTTCTTTTAATTAATTTATGACACAATCAACCTATTAAACCATTCGACCAACCAGGATTGATATTTAAGACAACACTTTCCTCAAACAATGAAATCTGTGTCCCTCTCTCATCGATTTAAAGAAATTTCAATTATTTACAAGAGAGAAATAGGGGATGTCACACTAATCACAAAGGAATGAAGTCATCCTAGACCTCTTAAATCCAAGATGACCATGATTTTGATGAGTTAGAGGTTTTGAAAAATTGGTATCGTGATATCTAATTTGTGTATACACAATACAATTTAAAAAAAAATACTTTTCATCTTCAACCTTCTTAATATCATAAAAATAATAATATATTCTTTCATCCCAAAACTTTTTACCAAAACCTTATTTCAAATAACTTAAAATCATTTATTTAAACTTGCATAAATTAACATTTATCATAATAACTACTTATTTACCGTGGATAAATACTCTAATCAAATACCCTTAATAACTATTTACTTACAATTGTGTACATAATCTAATCCAATACGTTTCAAAATTCAAAATCAGATCATTAATCATTATTATTGTTAATAAACTTTAATCATTATTATTGTTAATATAAAGTTTATTAGCTCCCTTCATCAAAATAGGTTGTAAACAATAATTTTATTTTATGTTGCTATAAAACAATATAAAATTATATAAAATTGGAAAATTTAAACCTTACTCTACCTAAATATAATGTGGTGCAAGGGCGGCAGAAAATAAGTTTGAAAATCTGAGGAGCATGAGAATACTCTTTGCCGTTGGGGCATTTCTGCATTACATTTTCAAATATTATGCGAGCCGTTCGCAACGGATACCCACGACGATAATCTCCTCTGCCTCGCTCTTTCGATCTTCTCCGTCTCCAGTTTCACAGAGCAGCAATTTCTGCTTCCTTTCTTACTGAATCGCTCTTGGCCGTTGTATATATCAGCTCGAAAAATTAGGAATTGTAGCGCACCATGTTTGCAAAGCAAGTCTTGACAGAAGAAGAAAGAAGAGTGGATCCTGAATTGGGTTATCCAAGGGGTTATGCCAAACTCTGCAGGAATGCCCATATTCAGATGCGGGGTCTCATCACCCCCTACACAGAGGGACCACCCCAGCGATTTATCCCTTATACATTGCAACCTGAAGATGTAAGTCAAAATTTTCACAAATTCAAGCTTCACCTCACTTCATGCCAGGAAAATTTCGGCCTGATATGTGTTTTTCTTCCATTAGTTCCCAAAATTTGATAGTGGGCTTCGGACCTTAGTGAGCTTAGATTGGGTATTCTGTAAAAAATAGTTTTTGTTAATCTATGGTGGAAAAAACTCAGCTAACTCAGTTTTTTCTGCAGATGGGGAAAATGAAGGAGTTTAATGAGCTATTCCCAATCACTGAATTGGAAGAGAGAGACCCTTCAAGTGCCAGAAGATATGCGGATTGTTTGTGGAAGCAACTTGATCATTTGGGGTTGGTATTTTCCTATGCCCTAGTTAGGGCCTAATAATTCTTTTTCTGTTAGACTTCGTTGAATCCCATGACCCTCTTGAAGTGTACCTCGGCAAGAGTTCCTCTAAATTGTTTTGGTTGGATATTATAGAACTTTTGAGTCTGTATGTCCCTCGTAAGATTTGAATTTTTGCCAATCTCCTGGAATAATTATCAGTTTATATTGCTTGCGTTACATTCTTGGGACCTCTCATTATTTGCGTATTTGCGGAAAGGGTTTGATAAAGGGAGGGTTGTGCATTATTGTTTCGCAGAAATGCAGGATTTGATCCAGCTAAGTTCAGAATAGATCCATATGGAAATGTACTGTATATTAATGCAGATCCTGCTTCCCCGCTTGCTTGGGAGGTTGATCACTGGTTTCCTCATTCAAGTATGAGCTCAGATACATTTTGTGCTTTCATGTTCAAGTAGTTAAAATATAAAACAGAGCTAATGTTGAATACCAATGCCTTTTTTTATTGCAGGAGGGGGGAAAACAGTTCCCAGCAATCTGAGGTTGGTGCAATGGCAAGTGAATCAGAGGAAGCAGAATAAACTAGAATTCCTTGTACCATGGTGGGATCTACAGCTTGGAGTTTCAGTCAACCAGTTTTTGTCTGTATTTGCCTCAAAAAATTCAGATTTCAGGTATTTATTCCGTTCAATTTTTGCTCGTTGGCAATTAGTACTAGAAGCATACAACTAAAGAGAATATCGACTTTAGGGAGTAGCTGGGCTTTTTGGTTAATAAAATGAAGGTAGAGCAATATTCGCTTTTTAGGGGTCTCGTTTTAAGTTCAGGATTGCAAGGGATTACGACTGTTATACTGAGGTCACAAAATATGATGATTGTCATGGCAGGCAGAGGGCATTTTCTTTGTTCTTTTTTGCAGGGGAAAACGAACCATTGAATGAAGTTCTGGTTGCAGATTGTCATTCCTGGCCGCCTTCTTTCCGCGAAAGAAGGAGCCAGTTTGGGTTTGCCCCAGCTGCTATAGTTACAGTACAGAAACAGGCAGATGAGTCTTTGAAGTTATTAAATGGAAACCGACCTACAAATTATGCTTGGCCTGTATCTTCTGGTATTTGACTTTTGGAACACCTTGAAACAATTTGCACTTACGTTTTTCTCAGCAAATTGAATGATGGCAGTCTTGTCTCTGAACAAAAAATATAATTGTGAACATAAGGTACGCCCAGTAGAAAAAGATGGACGGTGGAAGAAGAAGAAGCTCTGCGTCGTGCAATCCACAGATTCGGTCCCGGTAACTGGAAGGAAATCAAGGAACACGAACCATTGTTTAAGAGCAGATCAACTGTACAAATCAAGGATAAGGTGAACTTTTTTGTTTGTTGCTACAGATCTCTGGTATGAGGTTGATGATGTCAGCTTAACAGGAATTATGGATTAGCCAAAATGTAGGTAGGCTTGGGCAATGAATTCTAGCATTCTTTGGTAGGGAATTGGCTTGGATCCCTAGAGGCTGTTCTCTAGAGTTTACTCTTTTCCTGCCCCTCTCTAGGGTTAGTTGGTTTCCTAGGCCGGAACATAGTCTTCCTACCTCTTCCGTCTAGGTTGGATTTACATATTTCGCTCTTAGTTTCCGAAGCACTTATTTATTTATTTATTTCAGACTTCAGAACTCTAGTATGCTGTTGATGAGGTTTGTAAGCTCGACAGGGATTATATATTCAATAAAGAACAGACATGCAAATCAAGATTAGCTTTTCCTTTGTTTAGATTCTCAGATGAATGCCTAAGTTTAATGTGGGCATATGCAGTATCGGCAAATGAAAGGAGACTGGGAACTAGAGAAGGAGAATAGAGGAGATGATCTTTCAAATAAGGAGTCAATTTTGTCTAGGGCTGTTCAGAAAGAGAACAGGTTGAAGAAAATTAGAGAACATGAGATTCAGGTAAAGGAAGAGGAAATTTTCCACTTAGATAAGCAGTTGAAAGAACTACAAGAACAAAATGAAGCAGAGGGTCTGGCGTTAGAAGATTTGGAATCTATATTGATTAAGCACAGGAGAAGAGTAGAGAAGCAAAGGCGATGGTCTGAAACGCAGTCCTCATATAGGATGTGCTTGGAGAAAATGATAAGAGATGCCATGCACCAGTAAGTATATCTAATTCTTCTTTACATTAGTTTCCTTCAATGAATTTTGAGATATTTAGTCCAAAGAATCTAATACATCATTGTGTATGGATGGCATTCTGAACACAGAAGCATTGTGTATAAGGAACAAGGAAGGTTGAATCAAGCTGCCTGCAATGCCCTCATGGCAAGGCTGGAAACACAGAAGGCTACATGCGATGCCTCTGAGATGGAACTTATCAAGAAAATCAAACAGAAAGAAGATCTACAGTTGCTACTCCACCCATGTATGGAACAGGCCAAGAAAAGGCTTCAAGGTGATGATGCTTCAAGTTGCTCCAAGGAAAATATCAAAAAGGAATTGGAGGAATTGCCGAATTGCTGCCCTACAGATACTGGATGTGATCATTTTACAAATGTAGCTGCAGCTGACGTCAAGGAAGCGCCTTATACAGTAGTGAAGCACGAGGAAACCTTCCTCCCTCTTTGTGAGAGTAAGGAAGAATACTCTACAGGTTTGCAGAAAGAGTCGAGACTGTTTCCTAAAGAAGAGCAAGCAGAAAGCAAGGCTAATATGTATCTAATTGCTCCAAAAGAGCAGTGCAGGGCAGAGATGGAGATAGTGAAAAATGGACCAGCTTTATCTGTTGCAAACATGGGCAAGAGAGTTAACGAAAAATCTGGGCTGTCAGAAGCAGAGGAGAGTGACTTAGATGTCTTGATTGTTGGTTATGAGTATGAAGGGGTTAGAGCTAGAGCCAGAGAAGCTGAATCTGTTGGAGAGAATCTTAGCATTGGCGCGTTATCAGATTTCAAGCAATCCAAATTTGAAGGTTGGCCGAAAGAGGACTGTGCATCGATGGTGGGAGAAAACAACAGATTGAGCAAACAGAGCAAGGTAGCAGAGGAAAATCGAGCCTGTAAACGCCTGGAGGATGATCAGTTAGATAAAATGTTTGGAGATGAATTAGCAATACAAGGACAAGCAGAGGCAGTTATTGAAGGTAGAATTACAGGGGAAGAAAAATATGATGAATATGAAAGAATTGAAACGGCTGGCCAATCTAGTTTAGATAACTGGTTGCAGACATCACTTCTGAATCTTCGGCCAGGAGAGGACTCAGAACCAAAGAATAACATACTTACAACAACACATGATGGTTTCACTGCAACTCAAGTTGACAAGTCCAGCAAACTCACCTCCAGATCACCTCCTCACCAGAAGACTCCTAGCTTTGAAGGTTCCGAGGAGAAGAAAGATATAAGGCACAAAAATGCTGGACATGTAACTGAAACTACTTTGACAATGGCAGAAGTTCCAATGCTTCCCTCTAGTATAGAAATGGCAGCCAATACTTCAGAGCTAGTAGAAAAGTTCGAGTCGTTGCAATTGGCATGTAATGTTGAAGGTCATGAACAAATGCAGACAAATGCAGATGGTATACCTAAAACAATGAATACGGATGCAGAGCTCTCAAAGAAAGGGAATGAATTAGCAATCAAAGAAGATACACATGAAGAAATGGAGAATGAGAACCAAGCAATGAAAACATCACTAGCAGTGGGAAATGTGGATGAAATGTTTGAACATGGACACAAGAAGATTCTTCATCAGCAGGAGGACGTAAACAATGAAATGTTTGAACATGGACACAAGCAGATTCTGCATCAGCAGGAGGAGGTAAACAATGAAATGTTTGAACATGGGCACACGAAGATTCTGCATCAGCAGGAGGAGGTAAACAATGAAATGTTTGAACATGGGCACAAGAAGATTCTGCATCAGCAGGAGGAGGTAAACAATGAAATGTTTGAACATGGGCACAAGAAGATTCTGCATCAGCAGGAGGAGGTAAACAATGAAATGTTTGAACATGGACACAAGCAGATTCTGCATCAGCAGGAGGAGGTAAACAATGAAATGTTTGAACATGGGCACAAGAAGATTCTGCATCAGCAGGAGGAGGTAAACAATGAAATGTTTGAACATGGGCACAAGAAGATTCTGCATCAGCAGGAGGAGGTAAACAATTTGGATAAAGTGAAAGTTCAAGAAACTGTAGGAAGGATACCTATGAAAGGAGATTTGTATTGCACGCCAGAACTCAAAGAATCGGAAGGAAGCATCAGTGGACACAAATCCATGGAGACAAATGAAAGAGAGCAAGAAGCGGGAGAAACATCAGGAATAGTGATAAGAAACAATGTTGGAGACTGTTTGCAGGAAATAGAAAGAGAGTGCAGATTACAGAGAAGCGAGAGTGCTCGTGTGTGCTCAAATGCATATAATGCTACTTCTTCATTTGGGGGTGTGCGGAGAGCAGGGGGAGAGTCCGAAGGAAGGAATATGGTGTTTAGAGAGGTGGTCCAGAGTGGAGAATTGGACGAAACCAAAAGAGCAGGAGATGAGGATGGTCATGGTCATGGTAATCAGGGAGTGATGTTGCTGAAGAATGGCCTGAACGCATCGATTAAGACCTGTACCCATGTTTGGAGAAAGGCAATCAAAAGATTAGAGGGTGTAGCGATTGGAACAGATCACAACAGAAACGTTTAATTGATAAATATTGTGGATTTTACTTCTGCTCGTTTCTGTTAGAGTCTGTCAGCAACTGTCTATCTGTTCTGAATTTCTGGAGAGGTTTGAGATTCAGATTTTTGCACAGGACATCTTTAACAGTTCAGTTAGAATTAATCAGCTACGAGCTGATTACTTTCAATTTTGCCTTTGTTCATTCATTATGTTGATACGATTCCCAAAAAAATCTAGAGTTTGTAGCCTTGTAGACTTGATTGTTACATATAGACAGTAAAGTGTCAAAATTATAGTTCAACTGAATCACCTGAAAAAAAACTTCAACACCAGTAAGAACGATATAGTTCCAATTTCACTTTTGCTATTAACTTGGTAAGATTCATGATTATTTCAACTCAGATTCCATCAATTTACTATCAATTTTGACTTTGGAGCTCGTTTTTCTCCTCTTGCATAAACAATTGTGTGACAAATAATTCTTATATTGACGAAGGTCTTAGAACTACAAGAACATTGTATGCACTTTGCAATGCATTTAAATATACCTTCCCATTCATTCACAACATATCATGAGATTCTAGGTCTTTTGATCTCCTTTAATATTTACTATTTTAATTATGTAATGTTGCTATCTATTATTTTAGATATGTATGTGCTCGAATATATATTTTTTAAAATATTTTTATATTTACATAACATTATTTATAACAAAGAAGAAGGAGGATCGGTTAAATAGATTTGAAAATAAAATTATTAAGTAGTTTCTGATTTAGATAACATTAAAACAGTTTAATATTTTTTTTTTGGAATAATTGTGTAATGTGTATATGATCTTTCCAAAGTATAGGTGCATCTCAAGGATTAAAAAACCAGTTAATTGAATTGTTCTTTTATAGGATATTAATAAATTTTACAAAAAATATTTATACATAATCATTCAATTACTACGGAATATAAAATTTTAAAATCTTAAAAAATATTATTCATTTCACTGATTCCATATTAATAAAATAAATTTTAATATATTTTTAAATATATTCTTCTATCTAAAAGAAATAAACTTATTTACTTAAATTTATACATATATAATTATATTAATAAATATTATATATTAAATTTAATGGATTAATATTTAATTTTTTATTTGTCAACAAATTTAATAATAAAAAATAATAATCTAATTTTAAGTCATATTAAATTGGTGTAATAATAAATAATAATCTAGTTTTAAGTCATTAAATTGGTGTAAGAGATTCTCTTCTTTGTAGTACAAGGGACTTGCTTTCATACAAAGATTTGAGTGCTAAAATTTATACAAGTGAATATACTCTACCCATCTTAATTTTGAGTCTATAACCTTTTAGGAAAAAACTTATATAACTATGCTTTAAAATATGCAAAATATTAAGAAGATAAAACTTATATTAGCAAGTTTTACCATATTTGCTCTATTAATATATCTCGTAAAGTAAAAAGTGCCAAGAGGTATGTACAATAATCAATGGGAGGTATGCCATTACAATCATCACCTTTAATAAAAAGCTAAAGCTCTTTGGCAAAAGTTACAACAAAACTTATGTATGACAATTGCAGGTTGCCAAGTCTCTCTCAACAAAGTTGTGATGGGGTGAGATGTTACATTGTTGGGTTACTTGAATCAACTAATGGAGGATGAATTTCTTTAAAATATTAATAAATCATGCTTTTTTTGTAGGCTAATACTATATTACATATGATTACATTGTTTACATCGTTCACCTAAGGAGGACCTGTATTTGATTTTTACAAGTTTGTATAAACGTAATTTTATAGTTATTGCAAAAAAAATTGAAGTCTTGGAAATAGTTAGTGTTTATTAAAATTGGTGAATATTATTCATCCACTCAATTATTTAGTACTGAATGTTGCATGATGGTGTGTCTCTAGCATTATATTATTATTATTATTATTATTATTTTGGTAATGCATATCCACTCTTATACAACATTCATCATTGCCTAGTAGAGTATTGAATATTCACCATGAAGATAATTAAAGATTGTTGAGATATGCCATAATTAAGTTATTTGAGAGTAACAAGAACAAAATTAACTTATTTCTGAATACTATTTATTTATGATAAGTTGCGCTAACTTGATTTGACAAGTTCATGTAGCAAAGTACTTAATATTCACCATAAAAATAATTAAGGATTGTTGATATATGCCACAATTAAGTTATTTGAAGGTACCGATCAGGTTATTTTTTAATGCTATTATCTATGATAAGTTGAAGTAACTTTACCTGATAATAATTTGTAAATTGCCATGGATATTCCATTGGACAATATGTCATAACAAATCTTTGAAAAAAAATCCTTTTAGATTCCATATTTGTTATTAATTATTTTGTTGTTTATGCATGCAATAGATAATATGCAAAAAATATAGAACATGTAAATACAATTAGGCACAAACCACAATAAGCACCAAGATATGATTTGGGAAACCCTTTTGGGAGAAAACTTAGCTAGAAGGTGAGGCTACTTTGCTCTCTTTTGTTTGGAATAGAAATGATGCACGTATAGAGGAGAAGGTACTTTCTATGGAGTTGTCTAAACCCATGGCCCATAGAATGCTATATAACACAACCCCCTTGTTACTAGGCTCGTTGGTACAACAAAGAATACATCTTCTTGCACTGAAGGCCAATACACATATCTTTGTAAATTGGCAACTCTCTTCTTGATGCAGACCTAGTTATGAACGTGCTTAATTTATGACTTAATGTGAACCCACAATGCCCAATTTACTTAGTATGGCACTTCCTCCATACCCATAAGGGAATATATCCTTCTTTGTAACACCTACAAATGGATATTCCATTGGACAATTTGTCATAACAAATCTTTGAAAAAGAATCCTTCTAGATTCCATATTTGTTATTAATTATGTTGTTGTTTATGCATGCAATAGATAATATGCAAAAAATATAGAACATGTAAATACGATTAGGCACAAACCACAATAAGTGCCAAGATATGATTTGGGAAACACTTTTGGGAGAAAACCTAGCTAGAAGGTGAGACTACTTTGCTCTCTTTTGTTTGGAATAGAAATGATGCACATATAGAGGAGAAGGAACTTTCTATGGAGTTGTCTGAAATGGCCCGTAGAATGATATATAACACAACCCCCTTGTTACTAGGCTCGTTGGTACAACAAAGAATACATCTTCTTGCACTGAAGGCCAATACACATATCTTTGTAAATTGGCAACTCTCTTCTTGATGCAGACCTAGTTATGAACGTGCTTAATTTATGACTTAATGTGAACCCACAATCCCCAGTTTACTTAGTATGGCACTTCCTCCATACCCATAAGGGAATATATCCTTCTTTGTAACACTTACAAATGGATATTCCATTGGACAATTTGTCATAACAAATCTTTGAAAAAGAATCCTTCTAGATTCCATATTTGTTATTAATTATGTTGTTGTTTATGCATGCAATAGATAATATGCAAAAAATATAGAACATGTAAATACGATTAGGCACAAACCACAATAAGTGCCAAGATATGATTTGGGAAACACTTTTGGGAGAAAACCTAGCTAGAAGGTGAGACTACTTTGCTCTCTTTTGTTTGGAATAGAAATGATGCACATATAGAGGAGAAGGAACTTTCTATGGAGTTGTCTGAAATGGCCCGTAGAATGCTATATAACACAACCCCTTGTTACTATGTTTGTTGGTACAACAAAGCATACATCTTGTTGTCTGAAATCTGTGGCCCGTAGAATGCTATATAACACAACCCCTTGTTACTATGTTTGTTGGTACAACAAAGTATACATCTTCTTACACTGAAGACCAATACACATATTTTTATAAATTGACAACTCTCTTCTTGATGCAGGCACAATTATGAACGGCTTAATTTATGACTTAATGTGAATTCATAATGCCCAATTTACCTAGCATGCCACTTCCTTCATACCCATAAGGGAATATATCCCTCTTTGTAACACCTACAAATGGGAGGAACTAAAAGGGTTAACCTACAAACCCTAATAAAAACCCTATTACAAAACTACTGGCTGCAAGTCTTCATTAATAGGCTCGCAAGGAAGTTTAAACATATGCCTGTTTGTATTAACTCAACCCTTTCTTTTGCGTGACTTAGTGGTAGATTTTCCGGGTTTAATGCATTTTTCAGGGTATTCCTCACGTATTGGCACATCCATATGTATTCAAGTGTTGGGGCTTACCTTGCAATCTGCCATACAATGCCTTACCTCCTTATTAGTCCCTGCCCCTTCGGGGCTGGCAGGGACTATAGTAATCGATTTGAGTCCCTAGCATTACTTTGACACGATAATCAATAAACGTATTTTAACTCAAAACAAAGTTTCTTGAAATGACACATCAACCAATACAATATATATAAAATATATAATATAAATTATTAATCAACGAAATCTTCATCTTATTTGGCCTCGAAACGAGGTATACAGGCTCAAAAGTTAGGCCAAAGCTTAGGGTAAACAACCATTTCAAACTCTATGAATTAATGCTGAATTAATGTTAGCATTAAGTCTTAAACATTTTATGTTAAGGCATATATATACATTATCTGGATCGCCCAAAAGGGCCTATGGCCGTTCCAACTACTCTTACAATACACCTGCAGTGTACTCCTGCCACCGCATGTAACACCGTTACCACCGTTACATGTACGCCTGCCAGCACATCTAACAGGTGCCAACTCCTATGGCCGTTCCAACTACAGAACGCTTATTCTCTGCATATTTGAACTCACCATCCCCATTTTTGTTATCTTCACATATGGCCAGTCCAGGGTCGTACTGTTCCTCTTCTACAGACAGAGAGGTCAAACGCAGCATCTGGGCGCAGAGCCTGCACAGGTGATGATTTCATGTTTAGTAGGAAAAACAGCTGCATCCTTTGTGATGATTTCATGCATTGATAATCAATTTTGATATTTATAAGTTTGCAATAGACCTTGTACAATGAAATGCAGAAATAAAGCAAACATATTCTCTGTACAATTAGGATCAGTGCCTGCAAACATATTCTCTGTACAATAGGATCGTTTGTCAACCAGAACTTGTACAATGAAATGCATAAATAAAGCAAACATATTCTCTGTACAATAGGATCCTTTGTTAACTAGAACTTGTACAATGAAATGCATAAATAAAGCAAACATATTCTCTGTACAATTAGGACCAGTCCCTGTCAACAAGAAACTTGCCCCAAACCATTATACTAAACCCATATAATGAAACACAAACTGGTTCTCCAACAGGTACATGGCAGACTTTATTGGATCGACTGAATTCCAGATCAAATTAGGGTTAATTTTAGCTTGATAGCAACCTGACAAAAACAAGCTCATCAAAATTATCTTGCAAGTGGCAAGGATCTGTAATTGATAGGTCACTGCAACTGAAGAACAAATCAATTCAACAACTAAATAACATTTACAACCATGTGCAAGTAGTTATTGTACCTGAACCAGGATTCAATACTCCTGTTAGGTATGTTGACGTGGTGTATGCCTCCTCTTCAGGAAGAATATCAACAAATCGAACAGAATTGGGCAATGTGTGATCCAAATCCAGTACTAAATATAATTTTTGCCTTGGTAACAATTTCTTCAGATCACTTTCATGTAACCGTTCGATTTCTGTATCTACTACCGCTTGCTAGGAGAAACTTGCCCTAAACCATTATACGAAACCCATATAATGAAACACAAACTGGTTCTCCAACAGGTACATGGCAGACTTTATTGGATCGACTGAATTCCAGATCAAATTAGGGTTAATTTTAGCTTGATAGCAACCTGACAAAAACAAGCTCATCAAAATTATCTTGCAAATGGCAAGGATCTGTAATTGATAGGTCACTGCAACTGAAAAACAAATCAATTCAACAACTAAATAACATTTACAACCATGTGCAAGTAGTTATTGTACCTGAACCAGGATTCAACAATTTCTTCAGATCACTTTCACGTAACCGTTCGATTTCTGTATGTGCAAGTTCGAAATCCTAAAACATTTGTATATTTGTACATGTCACTTTTTCTCCTCAAAGAATTATTGATGTTACTTACAGTAGTATCAAGTTAAACTTTCCACAGAAAAATAAGCATAGCCTGTACTGAAGAAACAAATTTTCCTAGAAGTAAGAAAAATAAGCATAGCCTGTACTAAAGAAACAAATTTTCCTAGAAGTAAAATCTTAACCAAGTTGCACAATCTGCAAATGTAATCATCTCTGTAAACTAATATGAAAGGAGAGATTAAATGCCTCATCATTGAAGGCAATAAAACAAGAATTATATTTACGAATGGCATTTTAGAAATCATACCTTGTGAATATATTTGAGGGCAACACCAGTTTGAATGAGCGTAATCCGAGCTCAAACACTTACCTGTTCTCACACTTACCTGTTCAGTTGTTTATACAAGGTCTCCATTGCAGCAGGAAAGCAACATTTACATCAACGCAGGGATTTTCTGGATCATGTCCTCCTTCGAAGTCATTACACATTCAGAGTTCAGCTAATTTGGTTCCCGAGTTTACTACGAACTGTTGTTTTAGGTTTAGCTATGACGCCTACGACACGTGTAAACATGGCTTGCATGCAATGCACGTGGTAAGGGAGAAAGAAAGTATTTCATCGATCAGGAAATGGCGATGATGGAGCACGCACACTGATTCTCTTTCTTGAAATTCTCCGAGGACGAGAACCTGGGATTGCTACCATCGAACGCGTCGACTGGCCTGCTTTACTAAAAACAAAATTCATTCTAATATTCAAAATAAAGCAAAAGTACGACAAGTATGCTTTGGAGCACTATGTTGACCTTGTCAACGACATCAAATTCTGCTTATGACTTTGAAACCTTGAGGTCATATAATGCAGTGACTCATAGTTTGCAAAACTATTGGGTTCAATCCTAATTAAATCCGTTAAGATTAAAGCAATGGAAAGAATTTGAAGAATGAGGAAAATAACGAATCTTTGAGATCATAAATGTAGTGATTTTTTGTTTGCAAAAATATTGGCTGCCTTGGTAACAATTTCTTCATATCACTTTCACGTAACTGTTCGATTTCTGTATCTGCAAGTTCGAAATCCTAAAACATTTGTACATTTGTACATGTCACTTTTTCTCCTCAAAGAATTATTGATGTTACTTATAGTAGTATCAAGTTAAACTTTCCACAGAAAAATAAGCATAGCCTGTACTGAAGAAACAAATTTTCCTAGAAGTAAGAAAAATAAGCATAGCCTGTACTAAAGAAACAAATTTTCCTAGAAGTAAAATCTTAACCAAGTTGCACAATCCGCAAATGTAATCATCTCTGTAAACTAATATGAAAGGAGAGATTAAATGCCTCATCATTGAAGGCAATAAAACAAGAATTATATTTACGAATGGCGTTTTAGAAATCATACCTTGTGAATATATTTGAGGGCAACACTTATTCAGTGGTTTATACAAGGTCTCCATTGCAGCAGGAAAGCAACATTTACATCAACGCAGGGATTTTCTGGATCATGTCCTCCTTCGAAGTCATTACACATTCAGAGTTCAGCTAATTTGGTTCCTGAGTTTACTATGAACTGCTGTTTCAGGTTTAGCTATGATGCCTGCGACACGTGTACACATGGCTTGCATGCAATGCACATGGTAAGGGAGAAAGAAAGTGGCTAGTAGGAAACCATGCCCTTTACTATGAAAAACTTCACAAAACCTCAATACAACGATATAACACGTTAGCATGAAACTTTAGATCCAATTCTGACATGTCATTTAAACATGGCTATGTTGAGATGTCCAGTGACGTGTTACTCATATTTTGTCCCACTTGTTAATTGTTTTAACTTATTGTAAAAGACGCCGTCCTCTAGGTGGCATAACCATGCCACTTCTGATTATGCCATGATTTTATCACTTCTTATTCATATATTATATCAACTTACCATATTAAAGGTTTATTGATATATCACATTTTTAATAGCGAGTAATGATCATTAGTTTAAGCAATAAGACATTTCGGCCTTGTACCAAAATGTGCGATATATCAGAAAGAGAACCAAAAGGCCCGTCGAGCTGCGTAATCCTCTAGCTCTATACCTCATATACTGAAATTGAATCGATCCATTTTTCTTCCACTAATAATCAACCAACCAAATCTATGTGTTAGGAGGGTGTCTGCTTTTAATATTCCCTCTCGCTTGACATATACAACTCTCCAACCAAATCTTCTTTAATCATATTCGGCTTTTGCCAGTTTTGTTTATATCAATACGACCCTACATAACTTTCGAACTATATTCTCTGCACTCCAACCAAATCACATTCATCTTTATGTCGTGTTTCTGCACGATGGAGCTTTACTTTCACTGTACAGATATTATTTTCTAAACCGTTTAACTATTACAGGCATATATGTCATAGAAAACTGCTAGTTAATTATGTATATAGCTTAATCATTTTACTTAAAAATAAAGAATAAAGTTTGTGACAAATTTATATGCAGAAGGCTTCGATCTCCAGCCGACATCCAGGTCGGAAAACCATCGGAATCCATGGACATGAAATTGGGATCAGATTGATTCGACAACAGACGGCGATTTTGAGTCGGAAAAGTTCGCCGCTGATTGGCCAGGCTTGAAGCTTCTGCTGAAATATTCTTGACCATAGCCAGTGAATCGCTGACCAGATGAAAGACATTCCGCAGCCCTCCCAGCAAACGTTGCTTGAGATTCCCATTGCTGCCATAGAAACTATCGAGGCAAGTGTACTGGTTCGTGATGGCCCCGCTCAGCAATGTCTCCAGGTCACTGGCGTGCTGTGGAATTGACATGAAAGTCGCGTTCTTCAAATCTGAGAGCGTGCCGTGCAATTCGTGGAGCGTGTCGTGGAATAATTCGAAACAATTTTGCAGGGCGCCGCGTTGTCTTTGGTCAAGATCGGGGCGAGATAGGCTGCGGGCTATGACTTAACCAACTATTCACAGGGCAGGGACTAGCTGCCCCGCAGCCTTTCTGGTTACTTTAGCATCTCGTGACCATCACTCATGACCGAGTTCTTTAAAACCCCGAGCCCGACCTTTTACATATTATGTAGTTCACAAAGCATCTGAGCTACAACCATCTGGTTGACTCGCCTAAAATCTTTGCCCTGTCGACTGCCATGTGAGCTCTGTCATGTATGCCCACTCCTTAACACGCAAGCCCCTTGCAAGTTTAGTAACCACTTCTTATACCTCCAGGATGGCCTACTTTGACCTTGTGATCAGCTAACACCACGTAAGCCCGTTAGTGATAGCCCGACCAGATGGAGAAAAGGGTTTTGAAGGCCTTCGACCTGCTCACAATCCCCTGACTCGATGAGTAAAGGGATTCCAAAAACCTCCGGGCGGAACCTAGTCAGCTTAGCCAGTACTCTTTAAAAGTTCCCACTCGTCCACTTATATATATATACAACTGTCTCATGCACACTATATTCACCTCTATTTAAGACTGGTTCCTCATGCTCGACTTATCATGGTAACTCGTTTTAAAAGGAACCTTCAGGTTGTCTCTGTTCTGGGCAACGAAACATTCCCCGTCGACTGTTCCCGCTAGCCCGATGCCTCGTTCATACGATGCCCACATACAGGCTTCTGCTCGATATAATATATTTTACAAGACCCGATAACACCTCATAATACACACTGTTCAAACTTGGGTAATTCCTCTACTAAACACAAATAATTACAAAAGGCCCTCTCATCCTCATTTACAATAAAATCCCTCTCGTTTTTATGGCCCTAATCGGCTCACAAATCCTCTTAAGGCTCTCTCTTACACACCTCTGCATACATACCTTCCCACTTCTAATTACAATTTTTTAATAGGGAAAAAATTTCGAACAAAATTTTAGTTCAGATCCACTATTTACTCATCAATTCCCTTTTTAAGGATTCGCTGGATCCACTTTATCTTTTAGAGATCTAACTACCTTACAATCTCTCCATCTCACGTCAAATATTCTCAAGATCTCTCTTTATAGATTAGATCTATCTGTAATATTCACAATATCTCTAATTTTCCTTATAAACATAGGAAAATAGTTACAGTGAATTAGGGAACCAATTCCATTGTTAAATGAAAAGACCCTTACTCTAGTTAAAATACATTTTGACTTGGAAGTGGGATGCTCCTGCATCAAACTCCCAAGGAAAAACAATATCATGGTCTCTTGACCATGTGTATGTTGATGAAGTCTCCTTGGATAAAAAAAAAAATTGGTTTGTAATCGATCCTTTTCTCTGTCATGTTGTTCTTGTGCCCCTGTCTTCAATTCTTCGGGTTTCCATACTTTGTGTTGTTGCTGTCCACTTGATTTGCTGATGCAATCTTTCAATCAATTTCATTTCCTTCTTGTTTGTTCTCCTTCGTCTGTTGTATCTTTCCCTAGATGTCTTCCTCATCAATATCCACATTTCATTAATCACTACATGAACCTCTATCCTCGGCGGATCCTTGTTGTTGTTTCTATCCTCAAACCGTTGCACATCATCCTCTGACATAAGAGTTATAAAGCTCTTGTCAATCTACTAATCACTCTTTGTAGTCCTCTCCTCATTGATTTTGAATGCCAATTCCTCCAACTCTACTTTCACAAGTTAAATATGCAATATTTGGCTGTCTATTCTCCTTTCCAAGAAATTTAATTCTTCATACAATTGAACAAAATCTTCTTGAATTGTACCTATGTCTTTTGTGCAAAATCCCTCACTTGGATTTTCTGTTGCCATTCCAAATACTCCATGTCGACGTCTATGCTTTCTTTGTCTATCATGAGATTTTCATTTAATATTTAAATCTCTTCAAGCATGTCTTTATTTATTAATTCCTCATCTCCCATACTTGGATAATCTCCTCAAGATGATGTTGTTTCATCCTCCTCTAGAACAAAATTAAAATTTACTCTCCTTCCAAAACATCTTCCCTGCTAAATTCACCATCTTCATAGTGAATAAATACATGCTCAAAAATTGCTTCATCTCAACCATCTATTCTAAAAGCATTATTTCTTCATCAACCTACATAAACACATTACTTACGCGTTGATCATCACCTGCCAATCCCGCATACATATACAAAATGTCAGATTCAAATGCATAAGGATTTTCTTTCAATGCCCTAGCTGCTTCTTCATGCTAACCTAAACTAAATTCATAGTCCATTAGGTTGTCTATGAATTCCTCCTCAACATTCTTGGATTCTTTCTCATCAAAGAATACACTTCGTTAAAACCAATCATCTCATACTCATCTATTTTGAGTTTTTCCTTAAGCCCTCCATACATTTTCAGTTTCTACTTCCTCTGTAATGGATGACATCTCACTTTCCTCTTCACTATCTAGCCATACCTTTGATCCTTTTGAATTCCTTGTAGAAACTGCTTCAAATGATTGAATTTAGTTTTCAATTCAACCATCTCTCTCTCGAATTCTTCATCACTCATCCTCTTCATACTGGCTTCTCTAACACTTTCCTTCCTCTGATTGTGACTTCTCTTCTGTGAACCCTCATTATGACTTTCAATAACTATTCCTTCCTCTTTCTTCCATGGACACTCCTTGTCCACACGTGAGCTGCAAAAAGCCTTTTCCTATTCCTTTCTCTCTCTGTTTATGTCTCTGTCTAGGCAATTCTACCCGCAATCATTGTGGAAATCCCTCTAGAAACTTTTACCCAACTTCTGCTTGTTGGAAGTTGTCTTCTTTTGGTCCTCTGCAGTAGAACCTCTTTTCCTTCTTTCTTTGAGCACATATGCTCTTCAACTTTCAAAGGTATAAGGCTACTGCAATTTCCTCTGCTCACTTCTCCACTCTCCTTTACTGTCATTGCTTCAACAATTTCATTTTGTTGTTGGGTCGTATCACAATCTCTCTATTTTAAGAGATTTGCATGCTCTCCTTCCTATGCCATAGTTTTAATTGTCATAGCTGCTACCAGTCTTCTTCTCTCTATACTATCTGGACATATAATTGTTCACAACCAAAGTTAATAAAAACACTATATAAGGTTTTACAATATTTCCATTGGCTTAAAAGCACTTCTTCTCTATTTTCTTGAAAACAATCCTCCTCAAGGCACATCAACTCCTCCCAAACAATTTCTCTGTTTTTTTTAACCTTCTCAACTTCTCTGTTGACTCTGTCTTATTTTTTTCTTTCTTCAAAACGTTCTGCTCCACTATCCTCCCAAAATATCTAGTGCTTTTCTTGTGGGAATCAATCTTCAAACATAATATAAAATGTAAGCAAAAAAAAAAAAAATTACCTCTTTCAACTTCTTTAAATTTTAATTTTGCTTTCACATCTCGCTTTACTATCTAACAATCTTTCTGCTACTATTGCCTTTCAACCTCTTTATTATGAGGTTTCCAAAGCATTCCTGCTATGATACCAAATGATGCAGGCCCAATTATGAGCCTGCTTAATTTATGAATTAATGCAAACCCACAATGCCCAATTTACTTAGGATGGTGCTTCCTTCATACCCATAAGGGAATATATCCCTCTGTAACACCTACAAGTGGGAGGAACTAAAAGGGTTAACATACAAACGCTATTATAAAATTACTGGCCACAAGTCTTCATTAACAAGTTAGCAGAAGTTTAAACATATGCCCATTTGTATTAACTCGACCCTTTCTTTGGCATGACTCAGTGGTGGCTTTTCCACTTTATTTCATTTTTTAGGCTATTCCTCACATATCAACACAACCAGACGTATTCAAGCGTTGGGATTTACCTCATAGTTTGCCATACAATGCCTTACCTCCTTATTACTCTAGCACCTCATGGCCATCACTCATGATCGAGTTATTTAAAACCTTGAGCCTGACCTTTTACATATTGTGTAATTCACAAGGCATCCAGACAACTACAACCTTCCAATTGACTCACTTGAAATCTCCACCCTGTTGACTGCCACGTGAGCCTCGTCACGTAAGCCTGCTCCTCCTCCTTAACCTGCAAGCCCGCAACAAGTTTAATAGCCACTTCTTATACCTCTGGGCTTGCCCATTTTGACCTCGTAATCAGTTAATGCCATGTAAGCCCATTTGTAATAGCCCAACCTAATGTATAATAGGGTTTTGAAGGCCTTTGACCCACTCACAATCCCCCAGCTCCATGCACAAAGGAATTATAAAAACCTCTGGGTATAATCCACTCAACTTAGCTAGTGCTCTTTAAATTCTGCCACTCGTCCACTTATATGTATACAATTATATATACCCCACTATATTCACCTCTACGTAAGACCAGTTCCTCATGCCTGACCTATCAAGGTAACCCATTTTAAAAGGTTCCTTCGGGAAATCTCTATTCTAGGAAAAAAAACATTCCCCGTCAACAGTCAGACTCTGTCAGCTACTGTTCCTGCTAGTTCGACACCTGGATCATACGATGCTCACTTACAATTTAAATTCACGCATGAGCTTGATGGACTCAGGTAACGAAATTTCTTTTCTTTCAACCACCATAATATTTTCTTGTTCACAATTCCTTACGGGGAATGGATCTTGGGCCCCGACACTTTTGTAACACTGCCAATTTAAAAAACTCGAGGAATTGTCTGTCCACTGCTGATTCGTTAGTTAACAAATTCTCGCCAACTCAAAACGCCTAAGTGTTTCATTTGTTCTCCTTTGATTCTTCTGGTTGCAGGCATACAAACAATGATCGGTGTTGGTTCTTTCCAGATATTCCCCACATCCATTGTGTACTGTAATATTTTTGAATTGCTAATCTGCTTCTTGATCCACGCTCAACAACTCTATGACAACTCTACACTCCTAAAATTTCCTGTGATCATACTTGGCCAACTCTGTCTCGGCCTTGCATTCAATATCTGATTTTATCTCCACTATTTTGAATCTACGCTCTCTACGTTGTAAAGATTCCATTATACAACAAGTATATCATATAAATGCAATGCGAACCCCTCCCGAGCTTCACAGAATATCTGCAACATACAGGCTTCTACTTGATATAATATATTTTACAGGACATGATAACATATCATAATACACACTGTTCGAACTTGGGTAATTCCTCTATTAAACACAAATAATTACGAAAGGCCCTCTCAGCCTGATTTACATTAAAATCCCTCTCAACATTGTGGCCCTATTTGGCCCACAAATCATCTTAAGGCTCTCTCTTACACACCACTGAATACATACCTTCACACTTCTAATTACATGTTTGTATAGGAAAATGATTTTGAACTGAATTTTAGTTCAGATCCACTACGTTATCCCTAACCTTAATATTTTTTCAAAGTTGATAATAGGGCTATGTAAATCAAATTCAGAGGAGGAACCGCACCCAAAAGAAAAGTTTTGGGACCAATGCATGATTAAAAAGAATTTACAGCAAGGCAAGTTATGCTGTCGGGGGTCTAGACCAAAATTGTAGCCGAAGTGACCAAGCGACCATACAAGTAAAGGCCTTGCTTCTTCCACAATGATCATCATTCCTTGTGGACCAATGGCAGTCCAAAACCAGTTGACGAAACTTGCACGGGGGTTAACATATAGGATTGTGCTAGCATAGAAAAGTCAGGTGTCGATCCAACAACATGGGTTAATTCTGGGGGTGAGGAGAAGAGCTCGTCTGCATACGAGCCTGCCCACTGAAGTACAATGGGGGCCACCCGCTAGGTTGGCTACCCCCATTGGCCCCTTATGACCAGTGTTCACAACGCTAAAAGTAAAGGTGATTTATAATCCCCCCACTTCTGCTCTCCGGTTCTCCTTTCTTGACCAATCCTCAACCACCATGTCCCCATCCCCTTACCCTTGACGTCATCACTTCACCGCGTGTACCCTCCTTACTATAAAGTAGCTTGTCCTTAAATTCCCTTTTCCTGAAAACTACTCTATAGTTTCCCAGTGTTAGCTTAGTGGGCCCTAACCCAGGTTTAGAGTTAGTTACACCAAACAAATCCCTACACTATTGGCCCTTGCGGCATCAATCTGTGGAGCGCGGATTGAAGTCTCACCCGAAGCATTATGGGGGGATGCTGGAACCAAGTTTTCACACCCAGAGACCAGCGTGATGTCATTTTGTACCCTGGATCCGCCTTTGCGCAAATTGATAAGCCCTTATGGCTTATTAATGTAACTTCCTTTAATTAGCCTCTAGACCTCCGCGAAGGTCTATGACTGGCTTCCACGGACCTTGAATAGGTGAATTAGCTACTTACGCACATCAAAGATTACTCTTAACCCAATATTTACTTAGATCTACTTAAGTGTTCAATATGTTTAACATACGATGATATAATATTCGCGTAAGAACTTAACATTAATTACATTCAGATAACAATATAGATCCAGTAAAGTCACGCATCAATACATCATTATTTCATAAAACCATCATTTATCATAGCATAAAGCGCATTCATTTGTAACATAAGTAAAGAGATAAAACATAGGAATTTATGGAATAATCTTCTTTTATTAATATTCAATTAAGCATACAGACTCAAGACTTCCCTGTGCACTCAACTACAGGGGTCCGCGCACTTAGCTGCGGACTCTACTCTAGGCCTCTACGCACTCAGCTGCAAAGCCTTTCTTCTACCTTCTGCGCTAACTTAGACTCCTTCGCTTGTACCCATAGGCAACTTCTATTCCCCCATGATCATGCTTTAGACTCTCTAAGACACACCTATTTATACAATCCCATGGTCCGCGGACCATGGGTAGATCTTCAAAATCCGACTCAACTTACATAAAAGAAAGGTAAAACCCTTTTTTACTCTTAACTAGCTACGTGCTCCGTGACCACAACTTGCGGAGACTTTACATCTTTTTACAATAAAACTTGGGATTTTGCCCCAAAACTTGGGCTCTTGCCCTGAAATTGACCCAGGGGACCCTATCCCAACAGGCCCCCAACACAAAGATTGTGACTTGCCCTCAAGTCACTCGGATGGTGTGGAGATTTTGCCTGGAAGACCCCCTAGCTCCACTTGTGAAACCACTACTTTAGCCACGCTCTGCGTGGTTTCCTGCTTGACGTGTTCTACCAGCTGCTCTGTGGCTAGTGCTTCACTGGCTCGCTTGATCTGTTGCTGCGTACTCTGCAAGTTTGCCAAGTTTTCCTGTATGTTGGCCAAGACTATGTAGGCTTCATACAACCAAGGTCCCAACTTGGCCTTAAGGACTGCCTCTTTCTTCTACGCCACTTCCACCTGTGTAATGAGCTACTTAGCCTGCTATAGCTTGGCGAGGCGCTGTGCTGGACCAACGGTGCGAGTTGTTGCCCTTAATTCATCGTATTGCTGTTGGAGCTTGCACACCTTTGTATTTAATACCTGCAGGGTGGGATATTCTTGCAGGCTCGTCCGTCGCTACTTCCATGGGCTGCTCAAACAACACGGTGCAGTCCACAATTGCGACATCCACCGTAGAAACTCCTTCCTTAATAGTGTCTTCGTGTTGTTCCCTAACCTTTGGTGGAGTTGAAGGTTGTGACTTCAACTCCAGTTTGGTGATTTTCATGCTCAAATCAAACTGAACTCTAGCACCTTTGCTTTGGCATTGCACACACCCGCAATAAGTTTTCTAATCTTGGCCTCCAATGACGCTTCCTCAGGTATGTGCAAATTCAGCACTGTCCTGCATGCTTCTATCACCGCAGTTGCTAATTGAGCGCTCTGCGCCTGGATTGTTTCTTTCTCTTTCAGAGCCTCTATCTTCTCGATGAACATCTGCTCATTGTTCACTCGATATTCGCTTATGAGGCTGAGGGCATGCTACTTCCATGATCTTAACTCTTCTGTCACACCTATCTGCAGCGTGTGAAGATACTCATTGGGGAGCGTGGAAAGGTTGAGGCCGATGTTCTTTAGAGAACTCACGATGACCTTGTCATCGATCGCCTCCACGCTCAATGATCCTTCTAGTAGCGTGACTGCCCGGAGATCCAGTGATCTGACCATCTCTACTACCTGACTAGTCCCGGGTGCCAAGCTCATTGGTGCAACACTTACCTTCCCCGCGTCAACCTGGATCTTGCTGGTCTAGATTTGCAGCTCGCACAGATCCTTCTAGATAGTACTTAGCACCTGCTGTTGTTGCTGTTCAAACAGATGCAATAGTTCCACTGTGGTATCACGCACCTTGTCTCCGATCTCGTTTAGATTGCCTTCCATTAGTGCAATTGGATCTAGCGATGGATTTGTCGCTTTTGACTTCTTCCGGGGCCCTTCCCTCTGCTGATCCTTGTAGCTTTTTATCCGGAAGGGGGTGATTTGTTCCTTCTGACCATCACCGCCCTGCTCTAACTGCTCCTCTTCCTTTGTGTAGGGTGAAGGGGACTTACCACTCCGCTCGAAGTCGCACTCTTCTTGTTTGGCTTGCTGCTTCGCAGTGTGCTCCTTTTCTAGCCGGGCCTTCTCCGTGACCTCTTTTCTTCACTTCTCGGCCAACTACTGGATTGTCTGTTTTTCTGCCTCCTTTTTCTTCTCCCCAGAACTCCTTGCACCTTTGCTACTGCGTGCGTCTAGATCGGATGGAGAATGCCAATTTGTCAGCCATCGCTTGATAACCTCTTGAATAGCATCATCTATAGCAAGGTAAGGCAGGTCAGACCATTTCTGCTGCAGATCCTTCCGCGCCTTGATATATACGTGTGGAAGTTTGCTTTAAACTCCGCGTATTTTGATAACTGCTCAAATACCATTGGGGACAACTGCGGCTTTTGGTTGATGGCCATGTGAAAGCTTGCCTCCATCAACACCTAGAAAATTTTTGTCTTTATGACCCATGCAGCGTCCTTTATCACCCAAAGGGAGGCAAACTCGGCAACCTCTGGTAATCCTTTCTCTAAGGGAGGAAATTGACTATCCTCTGGCAGTTCCCAAGCCACTAGAACGATGGAGAGAAACAACCACGTGTAGTGGAAGGTTTCTCTCTCTTCCTGCGCCTCACGACAATTCACAAGGAACTCGCTACAGAGGTAGCGTGACCAATTGAACTGCACGCCCTCTGTGCACTATGCAGCAAATGAAATTTCGCGCGTCGGAACCTCGACCACATAACATTTCTCATGACCTTTCCAGCTAATATCTGTGTAGAAAATTTCACCGCAAGGTCGGTGATGGATGTGATGGATTATACGCGCGAATTTTTGACCAGTTTGAACTTTTTCTTCATCTTCTCTACCAGGTCGCGCTCACTAGTCTTTCCGCCAAAATCCTTGGCCGGATTCAAGCTTGAGTGAAGTAATAACATGATTTGATGGATCAACATATCTGTAATTAGGATCGACGCGCTTAACCACAAACATCCGTCATGCACCAAGGTCAACAATTGCTTGATAAAAATGAGGTTGATGTTGGAGCAGTGGTAGTGGGGCACCCACAATAGGTTCAACAACCCTGATTGATTAACTCTGTGAATCCACTCGAATGACACCAACACAGTGACACCGAATTCCTTGTAATATACCCTCTTCATATAATTCTCCATCGCAAGGTGGGGGAACCTCTCTTGGTCCGCCAAATCCCAGTCTTCCAGCTTTAAATGGGGAACCCGTGCCAAGCGTGGACCTTCAAATGTGATGCTTTCCGATAACAGGGGTGTATGAATCAGGAACTTCTCTGCGTTTGGATCCTTAGTGATCTTCACTTTTCCCTTATGCGTAGGGATATAATCCAGCAATTTGGAGATAGGCTTCCCCCCCCCCCCCCCCGGCATCTATATCCTTCGCCCTCTTTGGCCTCAAAATCTACCACTTTCCTCTTATCTTTTGCCAACTACTTTTCTTTCTTTTGGGCCTGGGTAGCAGAATGCTTCCTTGGTGACTTGCGCTTCAGCATCGACCTCTTTTGTTTGTCTTTCTTGGGCTTGGGGACTTCTTTAACTGGAGTGGGCTATGGTCTAAGCGACCTTGGCAGCATAGGCACAATAGCCGGAGTCTCCATGCTCACAACCTTTGGAGCAACTCCCTCAGAGGCGACAGTTCCTCTAGTGCTTGTAGTTTACCCTGGTCCAGATATGTTGTTGAGAATGAAATGCTGGGTATCCTTAGGTAACCTGTCAAACACAGAGCTCGCGACTAAATCTGCAAAAACCCAAGGATTCATAAACAATGGACAACACATCGCAAAAACTCTAAGGATGCAAAGTGTTCTTTGCTGGACGGGCACACATAAGTGCCTTAAATGCCTTAAATGCTACCCCCCAATCCTCTTAACTGTCTCCTCACTGTCAAATCATGAACAGTGACTGTAATGGTCATTTTCTAGCTATGCTATGCGACACCTCCCTCTATAGCACAACTCCCTTTGTGCTTCTTCTGGTACTGTGACATCTCCCTTTTTTCGTGTAGCCCCTTGTTGCATAGCTCTACAAATTGGGCAGTGTATTTTATAGTCTCGCGCTCCCTTGCAGTTGTCTGGAGCGCTAAGACTGTCCTGCTGTCATGTAGTCATTGGGCCGGATCCCCTGTGTATGGCTTCAACTGACTTCCATTTACCCTTCCCAAGAATGGTTCTCGATTAAACTTTGCAAGCTAAACTGTGTCACCATCTGTAATTTCCTTGATGACTTATGGTCCCAGCCAATGCATTTGAAAATTTCCCAGAAACTTATCGTACTTGCTATCATATAATAAAACTAAGTCATTTACCTTGAAGGTGTGTAGTTTCATGTGCCGATCATACCAAGATTTTTCGCATTCCTTCTGAACCTGTTGATGGAATTCAACCAGAAACCTATCTTCTTCAAGCTCCATTAGCTGCGTGAGCCATTCTTCTAAGGTTCCACGGTCCGCCATTCCTGTGAAAGTCGCTATGCGTAGACTTGGTACGACATATTCCACGGGCATCACAACTTCTACGCCATAGACCAACCTAAAAGGTGTCTGACCTGTGAGCTTTTTGCAAGTAGTCCTGTATGCCCACAATATAGCTGGTACACGTATGTCCCAATCATTCTACTGTGCATTGCAAATCTTCGTCAATGCATTCTCCAATATCTTATTGAATGCTTCCACTATTCCATTGGCCTGAGGGTGATATGGCATACTCTTCTGGTGGTAAAATTAGAACTCTTCTATTAGTGCACTGATTGTTTCATTGAGAAAATGTGTACCACGATCACTCATCAATACCTTTGGGAAACCAAACCTTGTCAACACATATTCAAACAAAAACTTTGCCGTTGTTTCCCCCGTACAGTTCTTCACAGGCTGTGCCTCTGCCCATTTGGTCAAATATTCTGTCGCGGTGATGATGTAGCACACACCTGTTTTTTTTCCTAGGGGCTAAATCAATCTTACAAAATCAATTGCCCATTTCTCAAATGGCTGCAATGACACCTACGGGATTCAGTGGCAGCTCATCCCTCCTTGATGGCCTGCCTGTCCTCTAACAAGCATCGCATGGCTTATAATATGCTTTATAATCTTTATACAACGTTGACCACCACAACCCAGCGTGTAAAACCTTTTGCGTTGTTGCTTTCCCTGCATAATTTTCTCCCACAACTCCCCCATGAGCTTCAGTGAGGATATTGTTTCATTCAAAATCAGGCACATATCGTCGAAGTATTTCATCCAATCCCATTTTATACAAATGTTTGGCAATTACAGAGAAATCTACCACACGCACTACCAACTCCATTTTCTGCTGGCTGGTGTATCCTTCTGGAGCTGTCCCTGTAGTCAAAAAGTGGATAATATCTACGAAGTGGTTATCCGCTACGTGCGCCACAAAGAGTTGCGCGTTGGGCAACCCTTCCTCCAAATTAGTAGCCTCCTCTCCTGTCTCAATGTGCGACAGGTGATCGGGGTCAGCATTCAACCTTCCTTGCTTCACAATTACTTCAAAATCATATTCTTGGAATAACAACAACCACTTGTATATCCTCCCCCCCCCCTCAACACAAGCTTATTGAGTAGATACTTCAATGCAGAATGGTCTGTGTACATCTTGAAGTTTCCACCTAATAGGTAATGTCTAAATTTCTGGAGCACGTACACCATAGCTAGCCCTTCACGCTTTGTTGTCGAATAGTTCTTTTCATCCTTTGAAAAATTTATGCTCACAAACGCTATAGGATGATTCGTCTCCCCTTCACCAGCTTGTGTCAGCACTGCTCCTAGCGCAATACACGAGGCATCTACATGCACGTGGAATTCCTTCTTCGAGTTTGGGAATACTAGGATCAGTGCGTTAACCATTTTCTCCTTCAAGACATCCAGGATGCGCTGACATTCTTCATTCCAATAGAATGTAGCATCCTTCTTTAGCAACTTTTCCATGGGTGCGATAATCTGAGCATTAGCCTTGATGAACTTTCGATAATACCCGGTATGGCCCAACATTGCGCGCAACTATTTAACACTCCTTGGGGCTTCTAAATTGATTAGTACCACGATCTTGGTAGCGTCCACCATGAGTCCTTGCCTGCATACCACAGGACCCAACAAACTCCCAAAGGGGACACAAAACAAGCACTTCTTCAGGTTCAACGCAATCTCATACCTTCGGCATGTATCCAACATTAAACGTAGACTATCTGCATGGCGCTTGAATAGCCAAAACACTGTCCAATCATCGAAATAGAACTAAGAGAATTTGTGAATGAACTCATTGAAAGCTGTGATGACTACGCGAGAGAATATCACCGACGCATTCTTGAGTCCAAACGACATTACTGTATACTGGAAACAACCCCATTCTGTCATGAAGGTTGTCTTACTCCTATCATCTGGCATGATCTTAATTTGATGGTACCCAGAGAACCCATTAGTGAAGGAATATGCTTCTTGTCCTCCCACACTGTCCAATACTTCATTAGTAAACGGTGTCGGAAAGGGATCATGGACACATGCATCGTTAAGCTTTCTGAGATCAAATCCTTATTTCGTCCTTCTACTTTTTATTCCTGAACTACCATTGGACTCACCCAATCAGACTCCTCCATGGGTTCAATAATACATGCTTCAAGCATCATGTCCAACTCCAAGTGGACCTTTTCCTTGTATTTGGGATTAAGGCGATATGGCCTCTGCTTAACAAGATTCGCGTGTGGTTTCATAGTTATTTTCATTACTACCAAATCCCCTATGATGCCTTTCAGGTCCAAAAATTTTGTAGGGAACAAATCCTGATATTCCCAGAGCAACTTAGTGACTTTATCTACTGTAGCATCATCCCAGTAATCCCCAATATTCACAAAATTCGGCTTCGCTTCTGTGCCAATGTTTACTTGCCTAGTTTTCAATGGTGCAGTGACGTTTGGATTCTCTATCTGTGGTCCCTCTACCTCACGGTGGCCTTTTGTTTTTGGGATGTTAATATTCCTTGGATCCTCATCCTCTCCTTCAACAGTCACATTATAGCACTCCAGCACATGGCGCAGTTGGGTGCTATAATCTGGTTGAATCAATTCCAAAGGATCCTGCAGTATTTTGAAGATCACTGCCTTAACCTCCTACAACACCTCATCAATGCTTTCAAACCCATCTTCAAAGCTGAATGTTCTCATGAAACCTTCTCTTAAGACATTCCATTCCGTGGTGCCGTGGCGGAGCTCCATCTCCAAATACCAGTTCATAGGGATTACGTCCAGAGTGTGACATAATAAATTCACCCATTCTAGTTGTGGATTTGTTCCATATACCCTAGTCCATTTAGCCAAGTGATAGCGCGGATCATTCCTCCCATTATACTTCTCAACTACTCGTACTTTAGGTTGACCAAACTGTGTTCTCATCATTCTTCTGTAATCACGCCACTCATCAAAGTTGTCTTTGTGCATACCCCACCACTGAGCAGGCGTAGAACGCAGTGCCCAGTCCAACGCCTAGAAATGGTAATCCTCTGTAACTTATCTTTCAAAAGAATCCCAAAATTTATCCATGTTAGTTAAACCATCATAATAAGGAAAATTCCTTACCTCCGACGACACACAACACATCGATTTGGTCATCATGTTGTAGCGTAATGTGGATACTTCATGCAGTCTGTTTTGCCAATGTTCCAACTCTTCATCTGAATCCGAAGTACATGAACTTTTGCGGTCCCATGCAATTCATCCATCAACTGCCAGATTAACCCAATCTTGATTTCGCGCTGTTATTTTATAGATCTGATCCAAATCATCATGGCTATCCTCATAGTCGTGGACCAGTTTAGTATAGCGCGGTCCTTCTAGAGGGTCCAATGGTACTACAACACAGAGTGATTTCTGGTGGGCTCCAGTATTGCAGCAATAATGCTACAACTCCTAGGGCTCCCTTCTTTACTTTTATCAACCCGGTAGTTCGTAACAAACTTGGAAGCGATGGTGCTGTATGCACAAGTACTAGCTCTTACTGCGACTATCACTTGATCAACTGGCACAAGTTCGCTAGGAGCTTAAGCCAACTTCTATGAGTTTTCAGAAGAAGTTTTTACTGTGATGGCAGAAGACTAATTCTACGGGGGCTATTCTACTTGCAGAAAGAGAATGAAAACTGAAATGGAACTCAAACACTAGCAAATCCTAATCGTGCAAGAAAAGAGATGGAAACTACTGGAATGGGTGCCATTGATTACTAAAAAGGTAAATTGCATTTATTCAAGCTACTCCTAAAGAGAAATGGAAAGAAATCATCTTTTTTCAATTTTGAGTATTTTTATGTGGATTTATTATGCTTGTGATTTGACTAATTGTGACTGTGCAGTGGTTTGGTGGCAAAGGAAAATGGAGTTGGCTTTTGCAGATGATGAGGAAGGTGTGGAGGGGTCCTAAGAAGTCCCTAGTACCCTTCTGGATATTTCCATTGCGATCAGACTTCGAAAAATTGCTCGCTATAGGAGGCTACAGGGGATCTACAGGAAGTTCTACAAGAAGTTCTACAAGAGGAGGCCAAAAGTGATTTTTGGAGGTTTGAAGGGTGGAAAAATGGTGGGAAAAAGGAAATGAAGGTTCGATGAAGGTGTTGAAGGGTCTAGGACTCTGTTGATAAAGATCATGAATGAAGGAGATGGTTGGATTGGTTCAAAGGGTAAGAAAGCGACTTTGTGAAGGAATGTAGAAATTAGGAAAATTTGGCGAAATGTGGTGAACAAGTGAAGGATTATGTGAAAGATGAGCTAGTACAGGTTGTACCGTGGAAGGATGACAAGCTGGAATATTTTTCAAGTGAGCTGCACACCTACTTCTTAGAACTGACCCAAGCAAGAACCGAAAAAACAAAGTTTTCCTAATTTGACCTAAAATCTGACCTAAAAACAGAAAAGTGCTGAACATAATTTTATGAACAGGAAAATATGTGAGAAAGCCATGGTAAATGAACAAGAAATGTTCTAAGCATGTGAATCCAAGCAAATATCAGCTTCTCCAACTCAAAACATCACACTAGCAATTGCATGAAAGAAAAAAAACAATGTTTTTGGTGGCAGCAGTAGTGCCTTGTCTTCAATTCATGGTCCCAAGGAGGGAGAAAGGGGATCAAGGCCTACTGGTAGCTTGGGTTGGGCCATAACCCAAGAGCTTTATCCCTCTACAAAGGATCAGCGCTGTTTCAAAGCTAGATTCATCTTCATTGATCAAAAAATAATAGTTACATCGCAAAATTGTCTGCAAAAGGAGCTCGAAAATGAGCTGAGTACAACACTGCAAAAAAGTGCGAAAATAGACTATGAAATGGCTAACCCCCTAAGGCCTGAAGCCTTCTTATTTATACAAGTGAGGACCCCCAACAATCCTCCTAAACTTAAGGAACTTGGCTGCCTAAAACTGGAGATAATAGCAACCCCACTTGAGTTGCGGGGATGCCCCTTGGAATCATCGATGTGGTGGCCTTTGAACTCCGAGCTGCTGGTGGAGAACTCGAGGAATGGGTCATTAATGCAGGAGACACCCCTCCTATAAGTCCTCAGCCCTGTTTCCTCGAGTTTGGGTGCTAATCTGCTCATAAATGCCTGGTCCTTGTCAAAAAATTGTCCAAAAATCTGCAATAAACACTCATTAGACTATGTGGCAAAGTAACTATTCCCATTCACTCAATTGACATAAATATATTCAAAAACATGCACAAAACTATGGAGAATGGTGGATTAAATGGAAACAATAGGCAACATGAGCCCATATAGTTACCCATTTCTGGGGCTCATCATCACCCCCCTACTGAATGGGTTGCTCATTCTTTGAGCAACTAATCCCGTTCTTCATCCTTGATAGCTTTAACAGCTTCCCTAACATCCCAAGCCTCTGAGGTGATGTCCTCTTCCCTATCATGAAAACCTACCTTTCTGTCCACTTCCTCCCATTTCTTTTGTTCTTCTTCTTCCTTAACCCCTTCCAATAGTCCTAAGAGTAGTGAAGGATTGAACTTAAGGCCAATCCAGTCGGCTTTCAAGTTTTGCATTGATTGTTTGTATAGGGGCACTCTCACCAAAGCCTCCCTCATTCTGGTTGGGGAGTGATACTCCCTGATCTTTATGCTATATGACAATGTATTCCATATTCTCATGCAAGCATGAAGGCAATCATCGCCAAATAATCTTTCCATATCTTTAAAATGAGCGATAGCTTGTGCTTTCCTTTCAACATAATCAGGGAGAACTTGAGGGTTGCTTGCAAGGTGTTGATGAGCATATATGAGAGCTGAGGGGTCTTCCGGTTATGCCCTTATTAGTAGGGGCTCATTTAGTTCTTTTTCCATGATTTGTTGAATTTCCACTGCTCTTTTTTCCTCATGGTTCATCCAAGAAGCCATAGCCATGAGCTCTAGGTCTCCCAATGCAGCATTCGGATCCCAAAAGTTCATATCAGGGAGTGCCATATTGTGTAAGTAAAATTATGCTAATTTGGCTTTATCCTCAGCTGAACTAACAGCACACAGATGCATAAACTAACCATAATTTTGGAATGGGATTGTGCCCCTTTCAGCCAATATTTTAATATGGATCTAGAGCCATTAGTCTTTGAGATATAGTGCGTAGGATCTAGTTGGTTGCCTGAACTGCAAGGCCTCCATTGCCCAGCTGGCCATGCATTCCATCGGGCTTCTCTTTCCTGCAGCTGCTGCTTCAACATCAACACTTCAGCTGCTGCCTGAGACTCCCTTTCTTGTTGCTGTTTCTCTGCTGCTTCCTTATCTGCTAGGGGACCTTCCTGTAGTTACTATTCTTCAAAAATTTGCGATGTCTCCCCTTTGAGTTTGCTGTTGCTATAACTACTTTTTCAGCAGTGCATTTTCCTCCTGTAGCTGGGCTGTTTTAATGCTCTCGGTGTGTCTCACCATTGCCAACTCCCTTCTTAATTCTTTCAACTGTTCTTCCATGTGTTCTATATTTGCAACTCCTTTGGATTTAGCAATTTTCATCCATGTGTGGGTTCTAACCCTTTCTTGTTTTAATTCAAAGAAAAGGGGCACAACGAATTTCTGTGGGATGATCTTCCCACCTTCTAGCAAATTGTAATATGAGCCTAAATTAGACTGAGGGCTTGGTTCAGGTATCTCTTCGGCCTTGCCTTCCTCTTGTGACTGTTCTGCTGCCTCCTCTTCTAATTTTTCAGTCTCCTTTAGCTTGGCCAATGTTTCCTGTAGAGAGGTTTTAGCTTCCTGTAGAACTGCTTTGGAGTCCATTAGTCTGATTCTTTCCTTCCAAGTGGAAGTTTTGGGACTCCCTCTCTCATAGGTGATAGAGATTTTGGAGGGGGATTCCTCCTTTTTTCTCAGTAGGTGCATCCTCAATTATTATAGGTTCTTTTGATGGTGGCTAGGGCTTGCCCACCTTTATCCTGGTGCTCCTTCTGGCTTTAAAATACATGGATGTTTCTCTTTTTCTTTTTCCCTTTTGTTTTGCTGGAGTGCTCAATGCAGCCAGCACAACTGTTGTTTCTTTTGCCAATGTTTCAGGGGATGTTTTTTCCTGCCGTTGTTCCCCTTCATCTTCTGCAGTCTTTTCTATGTTTGCTGTTTTTTCTTGTGTCTCTGCTATCTCTGGTAATGTCTTCTCTTTCTCTTGTTGGGTCTCTGCCTCTCCCACGGCAGCCTTTTTCTGGGATTTCTTGGGCTTTTTCTTCTCAATTTTTGTTCTTTTTCTCTTCTCTGTCTTTGAGGCTGTTTTCTTTTATGCCTTAGGTATTACAGTGGGTTTGTGAAGTTTCTCCTCTTCTTTCTACTCCTCCTCTGTTTGAATATTTTGTGTCTCCTCATGCATTTCTTCCTCAATTTCCTCTTTCTCTTCCTCCTCATTGCTAGATGGGTTGATGTCCTCAGTCAAAGTTTTGATGTCATCTTCTCTGGACATATTCCTGAAAATTTCCCAAGCTATGGGGATGGTGTATGTGTGTATGGCATCTTCCACTAATAATTTAATGAGACCATGGTGTGCCAGCTGGTCTGGGACCCCTGTATTCAACTTAGTGCTACATTCTATTAAATACTGGAGGAGGAAATATGGGAGATTGAGTTTTCTAACTGGAGGTAGGTCCATCCCATACCTCAATTCATGTAATAACCTAAAGTGATAACCATAAATTATGCTAAACCTTCCTTCACAAGTGATATTTCATTATTTGGTAGCTGACTTCACTCCATGGAGGAGGTAAGCTTGTCCTTTTGACCCCATTTTTATCCTCTACAGGTGCTCCCCAGGTTGAAAAAATGTCTTCTTGGCAACCTGTCCCAATGCTTTTTCCTCCTTGCTCCAAGGGAGCCCAAGTGGGAGACCTATGATTCGATTGATAAAATCAGGTGTAAGTTCTAGGGTTAGACCCCTAAAACTAACCGTAGCATGTGTTTGTGAATGGGGTCTTAAGGACATCAAAAATTCTTCAGTCACCTCATCATCATATCCATGTATTCTTTCAAAGAAAATCATCCAATTTGCCCGGGTGAAGAGGGCCACCACCTCAGGGTGCTCTTGCAATTGGTTGGATTTCAAAGGCTCCTTCCTAATAAAACCTCCTGGCATGGTGTTTAGTGGTTTCTAAAGTGCTTAGGCGAGGAGAAAAAAACAACAATTTCCAAAATCAGAAACAGAGGGACAACTGAGTTTTGTTTTTTTTCTGAACTGTAGGAGGAATTTCCGTGTGCTCCTTCTTCATAACACCAATTTTCAATTATCCCTTTCTCCAAACTGTTATCAACCTGAATTTGCTTCTTGGTTCTTGGAAGAAATCAATACGCTGACAGAACATGGACTATATCAAAACATTGGTTTTTTCACAGAGTAAATAGACTTGCAATGTTCGTTTCCTCCCCAGGTTTGATTTCTATGACTGCATCCTCCCTTTTTTTATAGCAGAATGTGAGAAAGAGAAAGGAAAATTTGCAACACAGAGAAGGGAACGAAGACACTGTGTAGAACTTCAGAAAAAAACACAACAGACTTTTGAATTTCTCTTTCTTCGTTTCTCTTCACCCACTACTCTAGTTTTAAGCTACCACCTTATCTAGGCATATCGGATGCAAAGCAGGTTTTCGATCCTACCTCATTCCCAGCTCGACTTTGACAAGAATTTCGATTTTTCAGTTGCAGAGTTGCTCTATGTTTTCCCTGTAGAAATCTTCCTGTAGAAGGTGTTCATGCTGCTATAGAATGCAGTAGTGCTCCTGTAGAACCCAATAGGCGGGAGGGTTTTGAAAAACTGGTAGAAACTACTGGTTCACTGCTTTGAAGGTGGTAGACGAGCACTATAGTCGAGGGCTTCATAACATGAAAATGAACCAAAGGGTGGTGGAGGCTTAGACCACACTATACTTAATTGCTGGCGTAATCCGCGGTGAGGAGATGAGGTGGCCGGATGGGTACATTATCCCCATCCGGACCGTTGGTCCTACGCCAGTGTCGTTAAGGTTCCTCATGTCCCCTGACCGCCATCACCTCCCTTACTCCCGTTATACGCCACCACCACTACTAGTTTCGAATGTTTTATTCCCGAGTTGACATACCACACGTGCTGACTGCGCATTTGATCGACAATTTGAATTTGAAGTGGCTCAACTGAATTCCACAAAGGCGTGTGAACTAAACAAGGGAGGCCAGTTAGCTAGCCACCGAGTCCGCTCAATCATGACCATTCCCATAGCTCATGCAGTTTTGAAATAGTATTCATGCAATCGAGGAGTAGGTTTAGCTGCTTACCTGCGTAGTCAGTGTTGTGCTATGCATACTTCCAACTCTGGCACCTCCTTTCCTCACTGCCATTGCTGTTGGTGCTCTGCATGCTCGGCCTTCATCTTATGCTGATGATTCCTTGATCAAGATATGCTCCTTACGTGCTGCATACATTCTACTGCGTTGATCCTGTCTTTGGAGTTTGCTCTTCAAAGGGATCAGCTGCTACAAAAATCCTACAAGATTTCCTGTAGCTGCTTCTCCTTCTGAAATTCAGGCTGATGCTTGAGCAAGCTTAAAAAGATAGTTGACAAAGGTTATGAATGGAAGACATAGCAGTTGGAAAGTATCTGGTAAGAATAAGCAAAAAGAACATTGCTACTTTATTTGTCATTTTCTTTTGTGTTGTCAAGTGGAAAAAAATAGAATTTCTGTATTTTGTCTGTGCAGGGAAAGGAAAAACCAAGTGGAAATGTGGGTGTGCAGAGATGACATGGAGAGTTAGGTGGATGGATGGTGGTAGGGAGGTTCAGAGGCCTTCTAGATGAATTTCCAACACTTGGTTTCTTCTCTAAAATTGATTTTTGCCTTTC
Source organism: Pinus taeda (assembly GCA_000404065.3). NCBI lineage: Eukaryota > Viridiplantae > Streptophyta > Pinopsida > Pinales > Pinaceae > Pinus > Pinus taeda. Next base: position 48,444 of record APFE031573252.1, read on the forward strand.
TGTAATTTCTATAAGATCCTCCTGTAGAATACACAGAGTTTCCTGCAGGATGCAAAATCTTCAGAACAAAAGAGACTGAGGCTTGGAAAAGGATAACAGTGATGGAGGGATGGACTATGAAGGGTGCGTGTAGCCTGGTCCTGTCTTTCTCTCTTATGTGACCCTCCTACAACCTGCAATTCATCCAAAAGAAGTTAGGGTTTTCTTTTTTCTGTGTTTTTTTTTTTTTTTTTGAGACAGCTGGGGTGCCTCCAAGAGGTTTTCACCCTCACTGCCTACCCTGGGTGCCTCCAAGAGGTTTTCACCTAGGGATCTTTTATTCCTCTTTCTGTTTTTTCATTGTTTTTCCTTTTTTTTTTTTGGTTCAAGGTGTGGGTGGGGTGGAGACAGGAACCTGCTCCACTACCAACACTATTTTTCTCGCATTCTCAATGAACTCCTGCTTGGAAAGGGGCTTCCTGTAGATCTTCAATCTATTCCCATTAACGAGCATAGGGATGGCTTCTTCATCGATGGTCTAGATAAGGGCTGAACCGTTTTCATTGCATTTTTCTACTATATGGGGTCCCAGCCATCTTGTCCTCAGTTTGCCCTTGAAATCCTTATATCTTGAATCATACAGCAACGCCCAATCTCCTTGCTGGAATTTTTTTTCTTTGAGGTGTCTGTCATGTCATATTTTTCACTGAAGTTGGACTACCTCTGAGTGGAGCAGGGCTGCATTCTTTGTTCATCCAATCCATTTAGTTGAAGCAGTCTTTCCTTTTGTGCATGGCTGAGATCTAGGTCCAGCTGAGCTGCCATCCTTAATGTGTTATATTCAAATTCTATTAACAGTAGAGCCTTCTTCCCATAGACCAGCTCATGGGGTGTAAACCCTGTGGTGGTTTTCCAGTTGGTGTTATAGGCCCAGGTGGCCTCAACCAATGTCCATTTTCTTGTGGATGATAAGGGATGGAAGTTCTGTGCTTAATCTTGTGGTGTGTGAGCAGGTCTTCAACAAAATTGGAGGTAAACTGACTCCCTTGATCTGTAACTAACTCTCTTGGGTAGCCAAACTTGTAGAAGATATTTTCCCTTAAAAACTCAACTACTTTTTCTTCTGTTGCTGCTTTGATTGCCTTTGTTTCTGCCCATTTTGTCAGATAATCAGTACACACAATGATGTAATATTTCTGTTTTGAGGGAGGGTTGATAGGACCCACAAAGTCCATGCCCCACTTTTCAAATGGCTCGAAAGTCACTTGAGGTTGCAGGGGCATCTCATCCCTTGGAGTCACTTTCCCCATCCTTTGACATCGGTCACATTGGTTGATGTATCTCCTGACATCTTGATGAAGAGTGGGCCAATAGTAACCTATCTGCAAAATTTTGAAAGCAGTCCTCTTTGCTGCAAAGTGCCCCCCACAAGGTCCATCATGACAGGTTAAGAGGATGTCAAAGACTTCCTCTTCCCTGACACATCGCCTCAAAATTTGATCTCGGCCAAGTTTGAAAAGGTTTTCCCCAATCCAAGTGAATGGGGCGCTTTTCCTCACGATCTTGCTCTTCTCTTTTGAGGACATGTGTGGCGGAAACTGTGCTGAAACCAAGTAATTTTCTATATCAGCGAACCATGGAGAGAGTACTGAAATAGAAAATAAGTTTTCATTTGGCATTTGATCATCCACCATTCCTTCTTCACCTACAGGCAGATCTAGTCTAGACAGAAAATCAACAACAACATTTTCCTTACCTGGCTTATCAACAACAGTGAAATCAAATTGCTGCAATAAAAGTAACCATCTAATGATACGAGCATTTACATCTGGTTTATTCATCAAATACCTAATTGTAGCATGATCGGTGTGTACGAATGTTTGATAATCAATGATGTAGTGTCTGAACTTGTTTAGGGAATGAACTACAGCTAGGAGCTCCTTTTCAGTTACAGTGCAGTTTAATTATGCCTTAGACAGGTTTTTACTGACAAAATATATGGCATAAGGCAACTTCTCTTCAACTTGCCCTAAGGCTGTTCCTATCGCTTTGTTTGAGGCATCTATGTGAATGTGGAAAGGTAGGGCCCAATTTGGACCTCTCAAGATTGGGGCAGTTACCAGCTTACCTTTCAAGGCATCCAGAGCCTCCTGACAGTTGCCAGTCCATATAAACTCAACATCTTTCCCCAAAAGACCAAACAATGGAGAGGCTAGCTTGCTAAAATCCTTAATGAATCTTCTATAATACCCTGCTAAGCCTAGAAAACTCCGAACATCTCTTACCTTTTGAGGTGGTGGGACCCTTTGGATGATAGCAATCTTGTTGGGATCCACCTATAATCCTTTCTGAGAAATTGTATGACCTAGCACAATCCCTTTAGTCATCAGGAATTCGCATTTTTCAGGACTGAGGGACAGGTTCATTTCAATACACTTGGATAAAACTTTTTGAAGGTTAGTCAAAGCTTCCTGGAAGTTAGAACCATAAGGGATGAAGTCATCCATATAGATCTCCGCTGAATCATGAACCAGTTCAGCAAATATGCTCAGTACTGCTATCTGGAAAGTGGCGGGAGCATTGCACAACCCAAACGGAAGGACCCGGTATGCAAAAGTACCCCATGGATGAGTGAAAGTGGTCTTATCCTAGTCTTCCGAGCTAATTTGGATCTAGTTGTACCTGCTAAACCCATCTACGAAGGAGAAGAACTTCTTCCCTGCCAGGTAATCTAACACTTGATCTATGAAAGACAAAGGGAAATGGTCTTTCTTGGTGGCCTTGTTCAGTTTCTGATAATCTACACAGATTCTCCACTTCCCATTTTTCTTTGGCACTAGCACCAAAGGAGAAACCCATTCACTGTCAGAGATGGGGTAGATGAATCTTGCATTCAACAACTTTTGTAGTTCTTCTTTGACAATGTCCTTAAGGGCTGGATTCATCCTCCTTTGAGGCTGCTTAACTGGTTTACAATTTTCTTTAATGTAAATGTGATGAGTACAGACGGAAGGGTGGACTCCCTTCATCTCCTTATAACTCCAAGCAAAAGCATCCAAGTGATTTTTCAATAAGCTACACAGTTCTTTCTCCTGAGAGGTGGACAGGGATGAGTTGATCTTCAAAGTTTTTTCTGGGCCAAATTCCACATTCTTGACTCGGTGGGAGGTCGGATCGGCCACACAGAGATCAATTATAGGATTAGCTTGGGTTTCTTCCACCAGCTCTTCTAAGGGAAACACACCGTGGGGTGGATTCTGGATAAAGTTCTCAATAAGATCATCCTCGGTTTGTGAATCCCCCATGGTAGTTTCTACTGTACACAATGGTGCGGAATAGACTTCATCCTCATCTTCCTCCTCCAACCAGAGGGGTAAATCATGTTCCAACAGAGGTTGGGCAGGAGGATAGAGGACTAGCTGCTTGAACATATGCCCATTCTTGATTGTCATGTTCCTAGCTCAGCAGCTGATGTAGGCATCTGCAGTAGCCAACCAAGGTCTTCCCAGGATGAGAGGATACCCAGTGAGCTTTTCCTTTGGATGGAGAACCAGGAAATCAGTAGGGTACTCCCAGGAACCAATAGAGACCATGACATCTTCCACAATCCCCTCAGGGGTCAAGGTGGAGCGGTCTGCTAACTGTAGTGCTGTTGAGGTCTTTCTTAGGGAACCCTGAAGGTTGAGCTTGAGCATAGTGTCCCTGGTCATCACATTAATGACATCCCCTAGATCAATTAAGGTATGGGGGATTATGGTGCCATTGATGTGGACATCGAATACAAGACTCCCAGGGTCTAGATTTTTCAGACAAATTACCTGCCCCAACATCAGATCAGGAAGTTGTCCTATGACATTGATAGTTGGGGCATCTCTCTTTCGCCTGCCTGGGTATTTGAAGCACCTTTCCTTGATCAACTTGTTGTATATAGGCACATCCTTTATGGCTTGGAGAAGGGGTATTTTTACACATAATTGTTTCAGTTCTCCCAGAAGTTCAGTTTCTTCTGGGGTTGGTTGGGTGGTTCTAGTTAGTCTCTCAGGGAAGGGTGGAATGACCTTGGGTTCACTTTCCTGTTTTTCTCCCTCATCCTCCTTAGGAGGAGGTTGGCTATCTGGAAGAACCTTCGCAGATCGTAATTTAATCTCCTGAATCTCCCCAGCATAGGTTGGATAGGATGTTTCCCCACTATATACCTGCTGGGCTTGTCTTTTGTTGGGGTTGGGGTTCGGTTGAGAAGGTATCAGGGGTTGTCTTGGAGGAGCAGGAGGTAATGGTTGTGGTTGAGCAGGTGGTGGAGGCAAAAGAGCAGGCAGAGAGTTATACTGGGGCCTCCACCCCTGATGAGGTGCACTCCACTGAGGCCGTGGCTAAGCATAAGGATGAATTGAATGAGCAGTTGGAGGAGCTTGGTATTGAGGAGGATATGACTAAGGAGGGGTGTGGACCAGGAAGGATGAGCAGGGGGACCCCAAGAAGGCATGGAAGTGGCTTGATTGGGGTTGTAATAGCTCTGGGAGGTCCCTTGCATTCCCTGCTGGTAAGGTCTAGGCCCATGTGGCCTCCTTTGGTTCAGGAAATAGAGCGGTTTAGTGGCTCCCTCAGCCCCTTGATATGTAGCTTTGATTCCGAGCAAGGAAGGGCACTGATTCGTAGGATGGTCTTGCTCATGGACTACACACACTTCTATAGAGTGCAGTCGGCATTCGTTCCTAGGGTGCTTTCTCGTGCACCTGGGATAGAAGATGACCAGAGCTCTCTCGGCTTCCTCTTGTTTCCTTTTGATATGTAAGGTATCCATGTGCATGGCAAGAGTCCGCCTCACCTTGCTCTTGAAATATTCAAGTTCGTTTCTAAGGGATGAGCTGGATGAGGATGTACTAGCTAATGGTTGACTTCCCCTACCTCTCTTCTTAGCTAACTTGGAATGGTTTCTAAACACAGTTTTTATGTCATCATAAGGTAGTTGATAGATGTCCCCCCTAGCCAACAAATGGAGGGTATCTAGAAGGTCTTCAGGGACTCCTCTGAGCAGAACCACCTTCAAAGATTTAGGGTCAAGTGTGCACCTGGTCCTTTTATAACTGAGTTGAAACCTCTCTTCATAGTCTTCTAAAGATTCATCACTACCCATGGTCATACAGAAGATTTCTTCCTTAGTTTCCTTTGACCTGCAATAGTCCCGATATTTATTGTTGAAGGCTTGTTGCATCTGAGCCCAAGTTGTGATACTGTCTCCAGGTAACCCCATGAACCAGCGCAAGGCTGCATCCTTGAGGGTAGAAGGAAACAACTTCAACTTCTGCTTGTCTTCTGATTAGTCATAGGTTCGATAGAGAAAAACAAATTCAAACAAGAAAGTATTAGGATCTTCGGTAGTTAGGCCATGGAAGTGAGGTAAGGCTGAAGGACTTATGTTTTTCATTTTTGTGTCCCCATTGGTCTCCTGGATAGGAAAGGTATCTTCTATTCTTTCCCCACTCCCACTAACGTTTTTGTTTTCAGCCATGGTCTCAGGAGGAATGTTTTCTTGCTCTTCTTCTATTATAGGATCTTCGTATATCTCTGGAGGTTCACCTATAAGATCTTCTGGATCACTGCCACCAAAGAAGAGAGAAGGATGACTCAGTGATGTGTTGGGGGTGTTGGGTAGGAATTTTCCTGAATTGCCTCTGTTCCTATGAGGCATGAAAGGAAATCTCTTTTTTGAATTTTTATGTTTCTTTTTCTGCTTGTACCTACGAAAACTGAACTGGATTGGACATCACATTGCAACTAACTAAAAAAACCTTGTTGAAATGAAAATTGCAGAATTGAAATGAAAGCAAGAGATGTATAATCTACTTTTGCTGAAATGAAATTGCAGAATTGAAATGAAAGCAGGAAATGTCTAATCTATGTTTGCTGAATGAAATTGCAGAATTGAAATGAAAGTAGGAAATGTCTAATCTATGCTTGCTAAAATGAAATTGCAGAATTGAAATAAAAGCAGGAAATGTCTGATCTACGCTTGCTGAAATGAAATTGCAGAATTGAAATGAAAGTAGGAAATGTCTAATCTATTTTTGCAGAAATGGAATTGCATAATTTAAATGCAAAAACTACTCTACTCTTGCTGAAATAAACTACTTAGCAGAATGTCGCAGTCGAAAATAGAAGAAAAGCAGTAATCACAAATAATTTGATGCTTCTCCGGCAATGACGCTAAAAAGAGTGGTGAGCTCTAGTATTGCAACAATAATGCTGCAACTCCTAGGGATTCCTTCTTTACTTTTATCAACCCGGTAGTTCATAACAAACTTGGAAGCGACGATGTTGTATGCACAAGTACTAGCTCTTACTACAACTGTCACTTGATTAGCTGGCTCAAGTTCGCTAGGAGCTTAAGCCAACTTTTATGAGTTCTCAGAAGAAACTTTTACTGTGATGGTAGAAGACTAATTCTATGGGGGCTATTCTACTTGCAGAAAGAGAATGAAAACTGAAATGGAACTCAAACCCTAGCAAACCCTAATCGTGCAAGAAAAGAGATGGAAACTATTGGAATGGGTGCCATTTATTACTGAAAAGGTAAATTGCATTTATTCAAACTACTCCTAAAGAGAAATGGAAAGAAATCATCTTTTTGCAATTTTGAGTATTTTTATGTGGATTTATTATGCTTGTGATTTGACTAATTGTGACTGTGCAGTGGTTTGGTGGCAAAGGAAAATGGAGTTGGCTTTTGCAGATGATGAGGACAGTGTGGAGGGGTCCTAAGAAGTCCCTAGTACCCTTCTGGATATTTCCATTGCAATCAGACTTCGAAAAATCGCTCGCATGAACTTCTACAGGAGGTTGCAAGGGATCTACAGGAATTTCTACAAGCAGAGGCCGAAAGTGATTTTTGGAGGTTTGAAGGTGGAAAAATGGTGGGAAAAAGGAAATGAAGGTTTGATGAAGGTGTTGAAGGGTCTAGGACTCTATTGATAAAGATCAAGAATGAAGGAGATGGTTGTATTGGTTCAAAGGGTAAGAAAGCGACTTTGTGAAGGAATGCAAAAATTAGGATAGTTTGGCGAAATGTGGTGAACGAGTGAAGGATTCTGTGAAAGAAAAGATGGTACAGGTTGTGATATGGAAGGATGACAAGCTGGAATGTTTTTCAAGTGAGTTGCACACCTACTTCTTAGAACTGACCTAAGAAAGAACCGAAGAAACAAAGTTTTCCTAATTTGACCTAAAATCTGACCTAAAAACAGAAAAGTGTTGAACATAATTTTATGAACATGAAACTATGTGAGAAAACCATGGTAAATGAACAAGAAATGGTCTAAGCATGTGAATCCAAGCAAATATCAGCTTCTCCAACTCAAAACTTCACACTAGCAATTGCATGAAAGAAAAAACAGTGTTTTTGGTGGTAGCAGTAGTGCCGTGTCCTCATTCCATGGTCCCAAGGAGGGAGAAAGGGGATCAAGGCCTGCTGGTAGCCCTTTTTTGATCTTTCTCTATTACTACAAGAAATCACTTAAACAACTTGAAGCAAGAACAACTAATTTAATCATCAAAAGCAACCTATTTTTCCAAAGCAAGATTAATCCTAAACAACAGAAATCAGCTTATGAATACAAGAAAAAAACATATAAATATACAAAGGATGTGCTGGGTAGCTTGGGTTGGGCCCTAACCCAAGAGCTTTAGCCCTCTAGAAAGGATCAGTGCTGGTTCAAAGTTGGATTCATCTTCATTGATTAAAAAATAATAGTTACATTACAAAATTGTCTACAAAAGGAGCTCAAAAATGAGCTGAGTACAACACTACACAAATGTGTGAAAATAAACTATGAAATGGATAACATACTGAGGCCTGAAGCCTTCTTATTTATACAAGTGAGGACCCCCAACAATCCTCCTAAACTTAAGGAACTCGGCTGCCTAAAACTCGAGATAATAGCAGCCCCACTTGAGTTGCTGGGCTGCCCCTTGGAATCATCGATGTGGTGGCCTTTGAATTCCGAGCTGCTACTGGAGAACTCGAGGAAGGGGTCATTAATGTAGGAGAGACCCCTCCTATAAGTTCTCAGCCATGTTTCCTCGAGTTTGGGTGCTAATCTGCTCATAAATGCCTGGTCCTTGTCCAAAAATTGTCCAAAAATCTGCAATAAACACTCATTAGATTATGTGGCAAAGTGACTATCCCCATTCACTCAATTGACATAAATATATTAAAAAAAATGCACAAAACTATAGAGAATGGTGGATTAAATGGAAACAATAGGCAAAATGAGCCCATATAGTTACCCATTTCTGGGGCTCATCAATTTCCTATCAAACGACATTGTCCGCTTCTTCAAATTGATGACCCCATTCATATCGATAGCCCAATCAATTCCTAGGAGCGCAGGGTATGGATTGCTATCATCAACAATCTCTATTACTTCAAAATCAGCCAGCACGCTCACACCTTATATATCTATGGTAACCCCCTGTAATCATCCCATATGGATAATCTTCTGCTGGTTTGCCATCCTCAATTGAATCGGAGACCACTGCAGCGCAGGTCTCCCCATCCTCTCCCAAGTTTGCTTAGACAATATGTTTGTGTCAGATCCTAAATCCAGAATAACCTGGTCCATCCCATAATCTCCTATTTGTGCAATAAGCCTCATTTCGCACCCTCTTCTAGTTACTGATATTTCTGACTACGCAGGGTCCATCAGAAGAATTATCCTTACTTGCACATTTGTTGATCAACTCTTGTAGCCCTTTTACATCCTTACTGTCGCGTAGTATTTTCATACAAGTCTCCAAGAATGTGGTAAGCACAGAGGGGTCAACCTCTGTAGGCGTGTTGATATCTGACAGTTTGTTCTGACTTCCTGAGGTAGAGGCATCAAGATATATTTTCTTTGCTTCCATGAACATTTCCTTCGCACGCTCCAGATCAAATCGAACCTCCTTTTCTGGAGCCTTGCGGACCCACTCAATTTCTTCAGGTCATTTCCCTTTATCATCACCAGTCATCATTCCACTTCACAACACAACATTCACATTGGGATCCTCTTCGCGGGGATCAGACCTCATAATCTGTAAATTTTGGGTAGGCTATTAAGGCTGCACCTTCTTCTCCTGCATTTTAGCTATTAATATAGGGCATTCTTCTATTGCATGGCCAAACTGAGTGCAATATCAACATGATGGGCGTGTCTGATTCATACACTCCTACGTGTAGTGTCTTGGCATTCTGCAAATGTAACAAATGACCTACCCCCGACCCCTACCAGGTCCTCCTCCTCCTTGGCCTCATCTGTGCCCCTAATATCCTCTGCGCATTCCCCTAGCACCCTCATCCAGAGGCTGAGTTTCTGCTTGTATTTGATACGTAGGTGTCCTCTCCATCATTAATTCATAGCTCCAATAGTGGAACTCATTGTCGCCTACTGTCTTGTAGAAATCCCAGAACAATTGTTATGGTGTCTGTACAAACTTTTGCAGAAAATGATAATTGTCTGTTACATGTTTTACAACTACTTGACAAATTGCGCACCATAGTGCGGGCCCCGTACTTGGTCCTGCTGGAGCTTCCTGCCTTTGGGGCATAGGCCCCCCTCCTGTGATGTAATTTGTGAAGACAGGGCAATGATCTTTATCATGCCCCTGGTTTTTACAATCGAGACACCAAAATTCTTCACATACCTCTGACCAAGCCGCTTTTTCCTTTTTCAAGCTCTGCAACTCTAAGCAAAGCTTCTGCAACTCTGTGTGAATCTATTCAACCCCGAAAGAATCATCCTGAATAGGCATTTCATGCAATCTCATTGCAATTTCCAGGACCTTCGCCTGAGTTCCTATCTTTTGCTATGATAAAGCAACCCTTAGGTGGGGCAGGAGCGAGGCTACAAACCATTCGCGATGCTAACTATCTGTGACATTCATATTAGCTTCACAGATCTTGCATTTCAATCTTTGATCTAATTCCTAGGGCATTTTGGCGGGCCTCATCGTGATTTCCTTGAATCCGATTACTGATTGTGATTCAGACTTAGTCTTACCGAATTATTTGTTTAGAGTGGTTTGAGTGTCTGCTAATGATGCCAGTAGGTTATTGGTGCAATACTTAATGTACCATGTGAGCGCGCAATCCTGTAGAGCAGTAACCAACTGCGCCTTCTTTATATTATCATCTATAATTTGTTGTGTTATCCATGCAACCTTCGCAAAAAACCAAAATTGATCTGGATCCTCACTTCCTAAGCCCTTGAAAACGGGCAACTTCATGGTATTCTACATGTTGAATGTTGGTGGAGGTGGTGGTGGCGTGGGCGAAGGTGTATGTTGTGGAGGTGAAGGTGGAGGTGGTGTGGGCAGATGAGGTATTCGCGGAAAACCTTGCCTTATCAATTGTACAATGCCTCATGGTGAGGCTTGTACCGTTCCCTTGTCGTCACTTGAAGGAGTTTCTATCAATGGGCTATATTCAGGACCCGTTCTTCCTTGATTTTTAAAACTTCGTCTGCTTCGTGTAGATCCAAAAATCAAGGTAATGGCATAACCCGCTTTTTACACAAGAGCATCTTAATATAAGTATTTAAGGATCTTAAATACTTACCTCATGGCCCCATGAAGAAGCACTGCTCTGCTTCACTATAATTGACTGAGGTATCAACCAAAAACTCTGTAACAAATCCTCCAATGACTTTATCAATCCAATAATCAACTGCGTGTGTGATCTTATCTTTAGAATCTTCCAACCTCCACACGAGCTTCGTGGTCCACACTATCAAACTGTCAACCCTCCACCTTCCTTGGCCGTTTGCCAATTTAGCTATCCACTGATATAGTTCGATCGGGAAGGTGAAAAAGAAGATTTCATGTATTTCTGTGTATAAATATCTATCCAACCACTGTTATTTTGTTAGGTGCGAATTTCTATTTTCTTGCATCGCGAATTCGTGGATCTTTCTATCCAACCACTTCTCAATTTCCTTCTTGGTCGGATTCTAGTGATGTGACATCACACTTCTTTATGTAGATCCCGGTCCCGGCAACAGAACCATTTGTTGGCTTAGTGGCTCCTGACCTAGGTTCAGAGTTGGTTGCGCCAAACAAATCCCTACACTATTGGCCCTTGCGGCATTAATCTGGGAAGTGTGGACTGAAGTCTCACTCGAAGCAGTATGGGGGGATGCTGGAACCAAGTTTTCGCACCCAAAGACCACCGTGATGTCATTTTGTACCCTAAATCTACCTTTTTGCAAATCGATAAGACCTTATGGCTTATCGATGTAACTTCCTTTAATTAGCCTCTAGACCTCTGCGAAGGTCTATGACTGGCTTCCGTGGACCCTGAATAGGTGAATTAGCTACTTACGTGCATTAGAGATTACTCTTAGCCCAATATTTACTTAGATATACTTAAGTGTTCGATATGTTTAACATACGACGATATAACCTTCGCATAAGAACTTAACATTAATTGCATTCAAATAACAATATAGATCTAGTAAAGTCGCGCATCAATACATCATTATTTCATAAAACCATCATTTATCATAGCATAAAGCACATTCATTCATAGTAGAAGTAAAGAGATAAAAGATAGGAATTTATGGAATAATCTTCTTTTACAGATATTCAGTTAAGCTTATAGACTCAAGACTTCCCTACGCACTCAACTGTAGGGGTCGGCACACTCAGCTACATACTCTACTCTAGGCCTCTGTGCACTTAGCTGCAGAGCTTTTCTTCTACCTTTTGTGCTAACTTAGACTCCTTCGCTTGTACCCATAGACAACTTCTATTCCCCCATGATCATGCCTTAGAATCTCTAAGACACACCTATTTATACAATTCCATGGTCCGCAGACCATGGGTAGATCTTCAAAATCTGACTTAACTTACATAAAAGAAAGGTAAAACCCTTTTTGACTCTTAACTAGCTACGTGCTCCGCGACCACAACTTGTGGAGACTTTACATCTTTTTACAATAAAACTTGGGCTTTTGCCCCAAAACTTGGGCTCTTGCCCCAAAATTGACCCAGGGGAACCCATCCCAATAGGACCCCAACATAAAGATCGTGACTTGCCCTCGAGTTACTCAGATTGCATGAAGATCTTGCTGCGAAGACCCCCTAGCTCCACTTGTGAAACTGCTACTTTAGCCGCACTCTGCGTGGCTACCTGCTTGACTTGTTCTACCAGCAGCTCTGTGGCTAGTGCTTCACTGGCTCACTTGATCTATTACTGTGTACTCTGCAAGTTGGCCAAGTTTTCCTGTATGTTGGCCGAGACTATGTAGGATTCATACAACCAAGGACCCAACCTGGTCTTAAGGACTACCTCTTTCTTCTCCGCCACTTCCACCTGTGTAACGAGATGCTTAGCCTCCTATAGCTTGGCGAGGCATTGTGCTGGAGCAATGATGCACGCTGTCACCCTTACTCTGTCGTATTGATGCTAGAGCTCGTAGACCTATGTATTTAATACCTATAAGGTGGGATATTCCTACAGGCTCGTCACTACTTCCATGGCCTTCTCAAACAACACGGTGCAATCCACAACCGCGACGTCCACCGTAGAAACTCCATCCTTAACAGTGGCTTCACATTGTTCCATAACCTCTGGTGGAGTTGAAGGTTGTGACTTCAGCTCCAGTTAAGTGATTTTCATGTTCAGCTCAAACTAAACTCTGGCCTCCTATACCTTGGCGTTGCGCATGCCCGTAACATGTTTTCTAATCTTGGCCTCCAATGACGCTTCCTCAGGTATGTGCAAGTCCGACACTGTCCTGCATGCTTTTGTCACCACAACTGCTAAATGAGCGATCTACGCCTGGATTGTTTCTTTTTCAATCAGAGCCTCTGTCTTCTCGGAGAACATCTACTCGTTGTTCACTTGATATTCGTTATGAGGATGAGGGTGCGTGGCTCCCGTGCTCTTAACTCTTCCGTCACACATATCTACAGCGTGTGAAGATACTCATTGGGGAGCGTGGCAAGGTTGAGGCTGATGTTCTTTAGAGAACTCACGATGACCTTGTCATCGACCACCTCCATGCTCAATGATCTTTCCGATAGTGCGACTGTCTTGAGATCCAGTGATCTGACCAGCTCTACTGCCTTACTGGTCCCAGGTGCCAAGCTCGTTGGTGCAACACTTACATGCCCTGCGCTGACCTGGATCCCACTGGTCTGGATCTGCAGCTCGCGCAGATCCTTTTGGATAGTACTTAGCACCTGTTATTGCTGCTATTCAAATTGCTGCAACAGTTCCACTATGGTATCACGCATCTTGTCTCTGATTTCATTGAGATTGCCTTCCATTAGTGTGATTGGATCTAGCAATGGCTTTGTCGCTTTTGACTTCTTCCGGGGCCCCTCCTTCTACTGATACTTGTAGCTTTTTATCCGGAAGGGGGTGCTCTGTTCCTCCTAACCACCATCGCCTTGCTCTAACTGCTCCTCTTCCTCTGTCTAGGGTGAAGGAGACTTACCACTCTGCTCGAAGTCGAGCTCTTCTTGTTTTTCCTTCTGCTTCACAGAACGCTCCTTTTTTAGCCGGGCTTTCTCCGCGACCTCTTTTGTTCGCTTCGATGGCAACTGCTTGACCTCCGGTTTTTCTTCCTCCTTCTTTTTATTCTATGCATAACTCCCCACACCTTTTCTACTGCATGCGGCTAGATTGGATGGAGAATGCCAATCTATCAACCATCGCTTGATAACCTCCTGAATAGCATCATTTGTAGTAAGGTAAGGTAGGTCGAACCATTTCTACTGCGGATCCTTTTGCGCCCTAATATATACCTGGTGGAAGTCTGCTTTAAACTACGCGTATTCTGATAACTGCTCAAATAATGTTGGGGACAACCATGACTTTTGGTTGATGGCCATGTGAAAGCTTGCTTCCATCAACATTTAGAAAAATTTTGTCTTTGTGGCCCACGCGGCGTGCTTTGTAGCACAAAGGTAGGAAAACTAGGCAGCCTCCGGTAATCCTTTCTCCGGGGGAGGAAACTGACTATCCTCCAGCCGATCCCAAGCCACTAGAATGATGGAGATCAACAACCACGCATATTTGAAGGTTTTTCTCTCATCCTGTGCCTCGCGACGATTCATGAGGAACTCGCTAAAGAGGTAGCGTGACCAATTGAACTGCGTGCCCTCTGTGCACTGTGCAACCAATGAAATTACGGGCGTCAGAACCTCATATGTGTAGCGTTTTCTCATGACCTTTCTAGCTAAGATCTGTGTAGAAACTTTAATTGTGAAGTCGGTGATGGATGTGATGGATTACATGCGCGGATTTTTGACCAGTTTGAACTTTTTCTTCTTCTTCTCTGCCAAGTCGCGCTCACTCATCTTTCCGCCAAAATCCTTGGCCGGATTCAACCCTGAGTACGGTAATAGCATGATTTGATGGATCAACATATCTATAATTGGGATTAGCTTACTCAAACAAAAACATCCATCATGCACCAGGGTCAGCAATTGATTGATACAAATGAGGTTGATGTTGGAGCGGTGGTAGTGGGGCACCCACAATAGGTTCAACAACCCCGACTGATTAACTTCGCGAATCCACTCGATCGGCTCCAACGTGTTGATATCAGATTCCTTGTAATATACCCTCTTCATATAATTCTTCATCACAAGGTGGGGGAACCTCTCTTGGTCCACCAAATCCCAGTCTTCCAGCTTTAAATGGGGCACCTGCACCAAGCGCGGACCTTCAAATGTGATGCTTTCCGGTAACAGGGGTGTATGAATCAGGAACTTCTCTGTGTTTGGATCCTTAGTGATCTTCACTTTTCCCTTATACGGAGGGATATATTCCGACATTTTGGGGATAGGCTCCGCCCCCTCGACATCTATATCCTCCACACCATCTTCGGCCTCCAAATATGCCACTTTACCCTTATCTTTTGTCGACTGTTTTTCTTTCTTTTGGGCCTAGGTAGAAGAATGCTTCCTCAGTGACTTGCGCTTCAGCATTGAACTCTTCTGTTTGTCTTTCTTGGGCTTGGGGGATTCTCTCATTGGAGTGGGTTACAGTCTAGGTGACCTCGGCACCATAGGCACAACAGCCGAAGTCTCCATGCTCACAACCTCTGGAGCAACTCCCTTAGAGGTGACAGTTCCTCCAGTGATTGCAGTTTAGCCTGGTCCAGACATGTTGCTGAGAATGAACTGTTGGGTATCCTTAGGTAACCTATCAAACACAGAGCTCACGACTAAATCTGTGAAAGCCTGAGGATTCATAAACAATGGAAAACACAACGCAAAAACTCTAAGGATGCAAAGTGTTCTTTGCTAGACAGGCACACGTAATTTATAGGCGAGTTTGAATTCAAATTCAACCGGGGCCCCAAAATCCATCCATAAATGCTGATTTGGCGGTATATCTTCAAAAATTTCAGCCTTAGATGCCTTAAATGTTGCCCCCCCACTCCTCTTAACTGTCTCCTCACTGTCAAATCATGAACAGTGACTGTAATGGTCATTTTCTAGTTGTGCTGTGCGATACCTTCCTCTGTAGCACAAGTCCCTTCATGTCTCTTATGGTATTGTGACATCTCTCTTTTTTGCGTAGCCCCCCTGTCGCATAGCTCTACAAACTGGGCATTGTAGCTTATAGTCTCGTGCTCCCTTGCAACTGTATGGAGTGCTAAGACTGTCCTACCATCATTGGGCCGGATCCCCTGTGTATGGCTTCAACCAGATTCCATTTACCCTTCCTAGGAATGGTTCTTGATTCAACTTTGCAAGCTGAACTGCACCACCATTTGTAATTTCCTTGACGACATATAGCCCCAGCCAATGCATCTGAAAATTTCCCGGAAACTTATTGTACTGGCTATCATATAATAAAACTAAGTCATATACCTTGAAGGTGCGCAGTTTGATGTGACGATCATGCCAAGATTTTTCACGTTCCTTCTGAACTTGCTGACGGAATCCAACCAGAAAGCTATCTTCTTCAAGCTCCATTAGCTGCACGAGCCGTTCTTCTAAGGCTTCGTGGTCTACCATTCCTGTGAAAGGCACTATGCGTAGAATTGGTACAATATATTCCATGGGCATCACAACTTCTTCACCATAGATCAACCTAAAAGGTGTTTGACCTGTGAGCTTTTTGCAAGTAGTCCTGTATGCCCACAATACAGCTGGTACGCCCACATCTCAATCATTCCGCTGCACGTTTCAAATATTCGTCAGCGCATTCTCTAATATCTTATTGAATGCTTCCACTATTCCATTGGCTTGAGGGTGATATGGAGTACTCTTCTGGTGGTAAACTTGGAACTCTTCTGTTAGTGCGCTGATCATTTCATTGAGAAAATGTGTACCACGATTACTCATAAATACCTTCGGGAAACCAAACCTTGTCAACACATATTCAAACAAAAACTTTGCCATTGTTGCCCCTATTCAGTCCTTCACAGGCTATGCCTCTACCCATCTAGTTAAATATTTTGTCACGGTGATGATGTAGCGCACACCTGTTTTCTTTCCTGGGGGCTGAATCAATCCTACAAAATCAATTGACCATTTCTCAAATGGCTGCAATGACACCTACGGGATTCAGCGGCAGCTTATCCCTCCCCGATGGCTTGCCCGTCCTTTGAAATATGCTTTAGAATATTTATGTAGCATCGACCACCACAACCCAGTGCATAAAACCTTTTGCGCTGTTGCTTTCCCTTCACAATGTCCTCTCGCAGCTCCCCCATGAGCTTCAGTGAGGATACTGCTTCATTCAAAATCAGGCACATATCATCGAAGTATTTCATCCAATCCCATTTTATATAAATGTATGGAAATTACAGAGAAATCTGCCACGTGCACTACCAACTCCATTTTCTGCTGGCTGGTGTATCCTTTTGGAGCCATCCTTGTAGTTAGAAAGTGGATAATATCTGCGAAGTGGTTATCCGCTACGTGCACTGCAAAGATCTACGTGTCGGGCAATCTTTCCTCCAAATTAGTAGGCTTCTCTCCTGTCTCAATGTGCGACAGGTGATCAGGGTCGGCATTCAGCCTTCCTGGCTTCACAATTACTTCAAAATCACATTCTTGGAATAATAGCAGCCACCTACATCTTTTCCCCCCCAACACAGGCTTATTAACTAGATACTTCAATGTAGAATGGTCTGTGTACATCTTGAAATGTCTGCCTAACAGGTAATGTTTGAATTTCTCGAGCGCGTACGCCAGAGCCAGCCCTTCGCTCTTTGTCGTCGAATAGTTCTTTTCAGCCTTTGACAAATTTATGCTCGCAAACGCTATAAGATGATCCATCTCCTTGTTGGGTTGTGTTATATTCTTTCCACGACTAGCCCACGTAGTTAACCACGGGGTTATAAGGGGGGTGGAGCTCCCCCTTCATTGCACCGATCGCGTAGCAGGGGGTTTGAGGGGTGCAGGTAACCACACTCTATGGGGTCCAGGGCGTTGCCCCTGAAAATTTTGGTTTTGGACCCTATATAGGTTGGGCGGACCTACTTATGGTTTTTTGCATGTTTTCCACACATGGTTTTGGATTGCGATGGTTTTTCGGTCGATGGTATTGGATGCTTTGGCGTGTATAAATATGTATTGTAACATTGAAAGGAACATAATGAAAAATCAAGATGGAAGCCCCAGTTTTGGGATATAGGGGAAAATCTCTGTGTATATATGTTTTATGTGTTATGCTCTCGCATTATTTATTTTCTGTGTTTTAGAATTCGTATGCAGGTAATTTCTGTACGGGGTTGAAACCTACATTTGGTATCAGAGCTGTTTTGGCTTCAAGGGGACGCCTTTGTTGCTGAGGGGTTTCGATCGGGCCTGTGATAGACCCCATTCAGTGGGAGATCTGCGGGATCGATTCTGGTGGTGAGAGAAGATGGCAAGCAGTGGAAAGATAGAGATCGAGAAATTTAATTGTCAAAGTTTTGAGTTGTGGAAACTCAAGATGGAGGATCTGTTGGTGGATAAAGATCGGTGGATCAAGGTAGATCCAGGTACTAAACCAACGGGAGAATCTGATGAAGAATGGAAGAAGTTGGATCGGAAGGAAAAGAGCACAATACAATTGTGTGTCTCAGATTCAGTATTGTTGAATGTATCAGGGGAAGCTAC